>JABUQX010048750.1:92500-96384 GCA_015478945.1 Trachelipus rathkii | reverse complement strand
GCCTCAAAGAAACTGGGCGGTTCGCTGTGACTCGGCGAGACGTTTGTCCTCTTTTTATTTGCTCAGCTATACAAGGCCTCATCCCCCTTTATGGAGTACTGCCTCTCAATCCAGGGGGGGGCTTGTTTCACCCGGATTTGAAGGGTCAGTCAAAGGCAAAAGATTAACATCTTGTTCGCGTACCCTTCCATTCACTTCGACCGCTCTTCTTTGCGGGGCGATGTTGGTGCTAGCTCTTTTATAGTACCGCAGCGCAGTCTCAGAGGAACTTTCACCCGTTCTCCACCTTACGTACGTCCTTAGCAAAGGCGCTTTGTAGTTTCTGCGCATGAGTTTTGTGTGATACTTGCGCAAACGCCAGGGCTAGTTCGCTGCGAGTGCCTTCCTTTCTTTCGCCACTTCTGTTCTGTGGAGATTTCTCTTCCAGTTTCTGTTCCTGCTGGAATTGAAATCTGCGCCACACTTAAAGCCTACGTCTGTGCTCATTCTGCGTTTAATTTGGCGTTGCTGTTGTACTTCTGAGGCGTGTGTGAACGACCCCCTCCTTGAATAGGCTCTGCCCGTGAGTGGGTGTGGGGTGAAAACTGTTAAAAAAACAAAAAAAAAAAAAATATATATATATATATATATATTTATATAATATAATTAATTTATATATTATAATTATATATACTAATATATATTATATATATATATACATTAAATATATTATAAATTATATATATATATATTATATAATATTATATATGGAAATAATATTTTAAGATAGTAGAAAAAACGATCTTCGCTCTTTTTAAAACCTTTTTACATAATTGGAATTTAAATAAATCATGGACACATATTTAACATTATATATATATATATATTATATATATAATATATATATAATATATTATTATAAAATATAATATTATATAATAATATATGATTATATATATTATATATAATATATATATATATAGTATAATATATATATATAACAAGATAATAAATTATTACGAAATACTAAATATTTACAAGTTCTTAAATATAAAACACACCTAAAATTCATTGGAGAGCTTCTAGAGGCCTTCCAAATTAAAACGCCTGCTAACATCTGTACAAATTTGCCATCATTAGTCGTATCCATTAGAGTTTCCTCACTCATCAACACATCCAACGCACAATGTAAGAGGGTTCATCTCAGAATCATAGTCTTGTTTACATCGAATCAAGCGGCTAAGGTACTTTCTATGTCATTTGTTTCTAAGTAGAATGAATTCGTGTACCACAAAATTGAATTACGGAAGCTCTATTATGAGCTCAGATCATAGCCAAATTTCTTAATGCGTAGTATTCCGTGTCATAGCATATTTCAGGGTATCAAATAACAAACATTGTCTACCTTACACTCTCCAAATTACTGTCAATCTGCGCAGCCCCAAGAACAAATTGTTCATCTAGACTCTGGATTTCTAGCCAGATTTATCCAGTAATGCAAGCCTTCCGTTGTAGGGTTAATGACCTAGTCAGTTAAAGCAGCAATAGATATCAACTAATGACAAAGCCTAACAACTCAATGCTGGTGGAGATCTCAAATGGTAAATTTAACGGCAGCTTTGCAGTTCGTTTTAGACCAAACCAAGTGGACGGCAGTATTCTTATCAGGCAATATATAACAGATTCGTCAAAGTTATGGCATAAAATCAAAATAATCTTAATATGCTTAAGCAAAAAATATTTTGAAAAATAAATGCATCAACGGAATTCGACTAAGAAGGCTGTAAAATTATCATACTTTATAAAAAAAAAACTATGTATTCTCTTCTTAAAACATATGACACATTATATAATCGTAAATATATATTATATATAATATATATATATTATATATTATATATATAATAATATATTATAATATATATATTTTAATATATATATAATATATATAATAATGTATATATTATATTATATATATATATATATATATTATATATATATATATATATAATATATATTATATATAATATAATATATAATATATATATATTATAATAATATTATATGATATATATAATATAATATTATATATAATAAATATATATATATATATATAATATAAATTATTATATTAAATATATTATTTATATATACTATAATATATAGATTTATAACGCGATCAATACGTATAATATAATTAACGCGGTACTACTTGAAACCTTTTGACAAAGCAATATATACCACGTTATGATAAGAAATATATATATATTATTTAATTATTAGATATATATATATATTATATATGATTATATATAAGATATTAATTATATAATTATATTATAATTTAATTATATTATATTTAATAATATATATATATCGAAATAAATATATGATAGCAACAAATAATAATCTACAGCAATGCTCTCTTAATTAAACACTAGGACTATTATTAATATATCCATGAATAATATATATATATATATATATATATTATAGTATATATTATATTAATATATAATATAATATATAGATATATATATATTATATATTATATAAGTAAAGGGGGGGGATATAGGGGTAATTATATATTACTATTATATATATATAAAATATATATAGATTTATTATATATACGCAGCGAATAATATATAAAAAAGAAAGTAATAATGCAGAAAACTAAGAGCATCACTTCTAAGAACCAACGCTATTATGTATTAAACCAAAAAATATCAGAAATTAAACTATTGAAAAATGTTTGTAATTTGATACTCAAGAAACAGCTGATCATCGAAATCAGGCGTGCACCAATGAATCTCCTATTAAGAGATAGAAAGGTTCATTGTGAACACATTTATTCAGTATAATAAATACTTGACAAAAAATTATTTGTAATATAAAATATATAGTATTTATATTATTAAAATAAAAATACTAAAAAAAATAGAAATACCTTTCTCTGACTACTATTTCGACATCGACTCCGAACAAGGCGTCTGCTGTGCATCTAATCCGTACATAAGCACACATGAGAAAATAGCTGCACACGAGATTGCAAAAATAGATTTAGCACTTTTAAATGATCAAAAATCACAAATAGCATTTCACAATAATAGAAAGATAAAATTAATTCACAACACTATTAATATAATTACGAAGAAATATTACAAAAACACACTTCGATAAATATATGCTGCCGAGCAGATTTACTCGTCCAACCTGACCGCACAGAGTAAAAACGGTATTACAATTCCAGTGTTGACCAAACAAAATACACATCTTGGAACAGTAGCAAATACAGGGAGAAAGAGTCAACAAAGTAGTCTGCAAGCCGTTTATATGAGGAAATGGTATTGCCGATACTTCTTATCGCAGATGGAACATTACAAACAGTAAGAAGAAAATGTATGACGAGCAATTGACCTAAAATCAGAAGGGCAAGATAGTAGATAGTCGCCATAGAACTGGGAGGAGTTTGGTCATCTCTGAACTCGAGACACGTGTCGCTTTAGAAAGAAATTTACTATCCAGGTACGAAAGGGAAAAAGTCGAAAGAGAAAGAAGTAAAATTGGTAAATAACTGCTCAGGTATTTCGAATGAACTCCTCCTCGTAATTTAAAATTAAATAAATTATATATGTATCTGAATTATATATATTATTATATAGAATATTATATATATATATATATAATAATATATATATATTATATATATATAATATATATATATATATATATATATGGTCATTGAGCTGGATGAACCCGCAAAACTTGAAAAAAACTTTTTTATTGATGAAAAAAGTTAACAAATGCGTATAAATATACCATAACATGGCTTTCGGTGTGAAGCTGAGATTTTCCCTTTTTTTAATTTTTTATAAAAAATGTATGAACTTATTTCGAATGTG
>JABUQX010048750.1:85000-87500 GCA_015478945.1 Trachelipus rathkii | reverse complement strand
GTAGTCATATCGACTCTTATTTTCAAAATACAATTGATGTCCCTAGGACATATCGATCACTTCAGTACCACTTCTCCATATTTACACTAGTGGTTCAGGAGAGAAACTTCAGTGTTTTCTTCTTACTACTATAACTTTCATTCTCCAATATTGAATCTATGGACTTTCAATTGTTCCATTTACACAATTGGTGTTTCCGCGGTGGTCCTATTTTCTTGACAACTATGATTGCTGATTCGCTGTATTAGACGGTTCTTCTTCCATTTTCTCATCCTCTTCCGTACTCGCCTATGATTTCCTTTTTCGGCTTTGCGCCTTATCATAGATTCATTCTTGTGAACTTTCTTCAGCCCGCCTCGGCAATGGGGGCAATAACAATTCTTTGCTGTTCCGTCCTGCACATTACGAAGGACCCTGCACTTAGTTGCTTACCCGATGCGAGGTTTGGCTTGATACGGGGATAATGCCCCCTTCAAACACTTTCCTATCACGAGATCGAAATATACGACCTCTGGCAGCCACTGCAGGCGTTCGTTTTTGCCACAAAGGATGGGGTATCAACATCAATATTGCTCGACGTTGGAACTTCTTCGAGGCCATGCTATCTAAACAATCTCATGGTTGTGATGAGCACCAGATAGTAGCACTCTTTTCAAGGCACGAACTTTTCTCGTACTGGACCTTGAAAAGTTGCCGAACCCTATCACGGAGTAACTCCTGAACGCGATACCCGTCACTGTTCCCGGTATAAATGGTATAGGGTAAGTGATTTGCGAAAAATCTGCTCAGGTTTCGCTCACCTTCATCTGACTCAGCTAGGGAGAGACGGCCTCTTCACCTGAAGTTATCGTTCAGGGCCTTTTCTTGCCTCTGGCGGGAAATCTCTGGACGCCTCGGCGTTGCTATTTCCGTCTTCCCATTTGCTTTAGATTACGTGTTAGTTTCCATAATTCCTGCCACTGTTTATTAAAGATGGCAGGGGTTCTGCGAGGTCTAGCGTGGCCTAGAAATACCCTCTGCTGTTGAACGGATCTATAGCAAGTGACACTGTTCTCCGGTTCACTGCATGCTGCGACGGATGTTCTCTTCCTGTCACTTGTCCCACTATTGCTCTTACACGCTATTAGCTTCGGCTCTAAATGCGGTGCTGATTATAGGTCTTAGAGTTATCGTCCGTTTTCTAGTGATAACTATTATGGTCTCGATTTAAAATTATTAACTACTGCTGTGTTGTGCTGATTGTATTTCTCCGTTGACTCTGACTACGTTGCGTGACTTGACTGTTTAACTTAATATGATGAGCTTCTATGGCAATTCTCTGACTGACTATTGTAGTGTTCATCAATAGCCTTTTCGATTCTTTTCTTTTTCAAATAGACGGCAAGCTCCTTACGCACAGTCGTGCCTTTACATACTTGTAGTCGATTGAAAAGAAGAAATTTATTACGTCGTCGGACAGTAGTAATCCTTTACTTTGGCCGCGTGTTATCCATTTTTCGAAGAGCTTCAACTATTTTTCTAATGGTAAACTCTAGGACTGTCATCTTTCAGTCGGGCACATTTATTCTTTATACTTTCGTACAATACCCACTCTTCAGTAAAGGATTGTAGCCTAATCAAAAAGCTTCTCTTCAGGTCTTCATAATTTTGAGGTTATAGTCGGACCGTGAAATTATTAAACACTTGGACGGCTCTACCGGTCAAAAATGACCCAAGTACCAAAGCTTGTTTTTCTTTTGGTACATCGTTAGATTCAGCTTGCTTTTCAAACATTAGTAAGTACTCTTCGATGTCATTGATCTTCTCATCGAAGTTCGGAAGCTTTAACTTAGGATATTTACTAGCATAAGAAGTGCTATTGGTGTTTGAGGAGCTCTGGGAAGCAGTTACTACAGCATCAGTGCTGTCTTTGGCGGTCGTTCGTCGCATTCCAGCTTTCAGTCTTCCAGTATTCTCTCCTGGGACTCTCTCGCGCTATTTCATCTGGCTTCAAATTTTTTTCTCTCTCTCTCTTCGTTCTTCAGCTTCGAGCTTTGCTTTCTGCACCTCGGCTTCAAGTTTCGCTTTCTCTGTACGCTCTTCAGCTTTAATTGTGAGTTTCTTCTCTTCTAATGCAGCAGCTACTTTCTGTTGCTCAAGTTCCTTTTCTATCTGAAGCTTTTCGTAGTTCTATC
The DNA here is from genome assembly GCA_015478945.1 of Trachelipus rathkii. Classification (NCBI taxonomy): domain Eukaryota; kingdom Metazoa; phylum Arthropoda; class Malacostraca; order Isopoda; family Trachelipodidae; genus Trachelipus; species Trachelipus rathkii. The sequence goes on along the minus strand of JABUQX010048750.1, from coordinate 85,326 downwards.
TCTTTTTCTGCTTCTTTGGCTATTTCTCTTTTCTTCCATTTCTGCTTCTTTTTCTAATCTTTTATCCACTGCTTCTTTGGCTAATCTTTTTTACTCTGCTTCTTCAGCTAATCTTTCTTCTCTGCTTCTTTAGCTATTTCTCTTTCTCTAGCGCGTTCCTCCCTTAGGTAGTTAAGAGCTTCCTGACCTGAAAGACCTAGTGCCGTGCCACCGTGGATAAACAAACAGATTTTCATAGCTGTCACTCTTAGATAATCTGTTTAAAAAATCAAACACCAGTTCAAAAGTTCACTTTCTATTCGCACGAGGTTCGACCAAAAATTTTC
>JABUQX010048750.1:77500-82500 GCA_015478945.1 Trachelipus rathkii | reverse complement strand
CAGTTCCCGTAGGATATATTGTGACTGTTCTGGGATATCCGTGATATTATTATCATGCTATCGAAAAGAATTGTGGTATAAGAACATGAAAGAATCTGATCCATTTAAACGTACCATCAGAACTGTTCCTGTGGACATCCCGCCAAGATATTGAGAAGTTCCTTGTCACACTGGCTCAAATGGCTTCCCGAATAGTATTGTCTGAGAACTTTGTACGATGAACATTGAAATTGTCCGGACCGTATTGTATGACCCAGGGAATGCTTCTTGGACATCCGAGTGGCAGGAATTGTGAGAATGTTCTTGGAAGATCCTGTAATATTCTTATGTTCCAAGAATATTAATTTAGAACATGAAAGATCTGTTCATTTAACTACCTGAGCAACATTCTTGTGAACATCCCCCTGAATTTTAAGAATATTTCTAGAATATTCGCAATGTTCAGGGAATATTTTTGATATATGGTCCCTGCAATGTGTGAATGTGTATTGACATATAGCTCACCAATTCTTTCTCAAACGTTTCTTCTGAATAAGTCCGAAATAACCACAAATAAATAAACATCACGTTACTAGGATTAAACAATGATAATTATCATTATTAATCCTAGTACGTTTTTTTTTTTTTTTTTTTTTTTTTTTTTTTTTTTTTTTTTTTTTTTTTTTTTTTTTATTTTCGGAGGTTATTCAGAAGAGCGTTTGAGAAGATTGGTGACATATGTCAAACACGATCTCCATTACATGCAGGGACCATATTATCAAAATATCACTCACGCTCGCACCCACTCCCGCTCGACGCCTCACTCCTACTAGAACGCACTCTCGTTGAGAAACTATCAGGTGGATGTCTGACCATGTGTAAGTGTGTGCCAGCTCACGCTCAAAACTAAAACATCTACTACACTCTCCGCATTTTTTCGTGTGCGTATGTATCTATGCACACTCCCAAATAAGATAACGGAGTGCGCGGTGGCCCAAGCAGATATATGAAACATATACTTCTCAGAGTCCACTTTCCGTCTGAAGATACTCGCCTTCTGTCAATAACGAATACGAAGAACCCAACGCGGTCTCCACTCTGCAAAGCATGAGGATCTAGTATCGAGGTATGTCTACTAAATAAATATGGTACTCCGCGCTCTCAGTTCTCTATGAGTACACATCTATGGATATGGAATATATATATATAGTATAGTATATATGATATATATATATATATATATCATATTATATAATATATGAGGGGCAGAAATATATATATTTTTTATATTTACATATATAGTATATAGTGATATCACGAATGTGAATTTTTTGGACATTCTGCGGAATGCGCATATCCGATGATATCACTAATATTACTATAATATATAATACCGTATATGATAGTATATTTATTATATACTTATATATATAATATATACGATATATATATATATATATATATTATCATATCTATAGTATTAGATATATATATATATAATATATATAAATAAATTTATTTATATTTGTAAATTGTCATTATAATTATCTTTCAATATACGAGTATAAAGATTTAAACAGTGTATATATTAATAGATAATATAGATACATGCTAAAGATATCCACAAGAGGTAAAACACATAATTCATCATTTAGACATCCTACCTAGTTACCATGACCTCACTACCTAATTGTGTGGACTAAGGAATAGAGAAGATATTCAATCAGTATACAAAAACAGCAAAAGAATGTTATAGAATAGTAGCAAAATATGTTCAAAGCTTTTGAGATTTGTTTTAATTTTCTTATATATCATTCGATGCTATTGCTCTAAAAGCTGAAAGTTTAATTGCTTCAGCTACAAATTTAAATAAAGTTATTATCAAGCAAATAATTAACATCTATTTTAAAAACTTAGGACATTTGATGAGATGTTTGATATATTAACATGCTCTTGTTATGTAAAATTGGTTTGTATAGTATAGTATAGATCCCCTTATTTTGCCTAAAATAAAGGGCATCACGACATGTCCGCTAATTTCCAGTAGTATATCTTTTGGGCGCTTTAAAAATAGTTACAACAACTACATTTTTTTCAGTAATATATATATTCTATAAAAAAAATATTCCTATAAATTTAAACATCCATTTTTCTCAGTAAGAGAAAGAGTTTTGTAAGAGTAGAGTAAGAGTAGTAAGAGTAAGAGTAGAGTAAGAGTAGTAAGAGTAAGAGTAGAGTAAGAGTAGTAAGAGCAAGAGTAGAGTAAGAGTAGTAAGAGTAAGAGTAGAGCAAGAGTAGTAAAAGTAAGAGTAGAGTAAGAGTAGTAAGAGTAAGAGTAGTAAGAGCAAGAGTAGAGTAAGAGTAGTAAGAGTAAGAGTAGAGCATGAGTAGTAAGAGTAAGAATAGAGTAAGAGTAGTAAGAGTAAGAGTAGTAAGTGTAAGAGTAGAGTAAGAGTAGTAAGAGTAAGAGTAGAGTAGGAGTAAAGTAAGAGTAGAGTAAGAGTAGTAAGAGTAATAGGAGAGTAAGAGTAATAGTAGTAAGAGTAGAGTAAGAATAGTAAAAGTAAGAGTAGAGTAAGAATAGTATGAGTAGTTTAAGAGTAGTAAGAATAAGAGGAGAGTAAGAGTAGTAAGAGTAAGTGTAGTAAGAGTAGAGTAAGAGTAGGAAGAGTAGTTAGTAGTAAGAGTAGTAAGAGTAGAGTAAGAGTAGTAAGAGTAGTTAGTAGTAAGAGTAGAGTAGTAAGTAGTAAGAGTACAAAGAGTTTTAAAGCCACAATGTTGAATATTCTGTAAACTCCAAATTAAAACCACAAAAACAGACATCAATGTTTGTGCACATATGAGCCAAATCCGCTTTTAAATGAAAATTGAGGTCATTTTGCGGTAGAAGGAAAAAAAATACGATTCACTACCGCACCTCCCAGACATCTTCCTTTTTGATATATATATATATATATATATATATATATATATATATATATATATATATATATAATATATATATATATATATATATATATATATATTATATATATATATATATATATATACATACATACATACATGCATACATACTCTAATTAGGTTAAATCCATTGTTTATTATGAAATAGTTTTTTGTCACATTCCCGTCATGCTACCAAATTAATAAAAAATTTACATATTTAAAAAAAAATTATTCTCCCATTGTTTAATTTTGGTGATAATTTGGACTGTATTTAATTATAAATTACATTTCAAACATTACATATATAAAAAACTGGCATTAAAATATATTTCTATATTATACAGGAATATTTTAAGCATCTAAAATTTATCGTAGCATCAATCGTCAATATAGTTTCTGGGACATTTATAAGAGGTTGACTCAGTTAATATTAGGTTAGGTTAGGTTTGGTTAGGTTTGGTTAGGTTAAGTTAGGTTAAGTTAGGTTAGGTTATGTTCGGTTAGGTTAGGTTAGATTAGGTTAGGTTAACCTATATTGTAATGTATTTACCCTAAAATTATTGAAATTACGTTACAATTTTTATTGATTTTCTTTCCTGGAGTCAACCTCTTATAAATAGCCAGTTTCTGTATTGAAGCCATGACTGGCGATTTTCTTTTTCCTTTCTCGCTGACTCCTGAAGGTCCTGATCCTCATCTCTTCGGTATTTCACTGAGAAGCCAGCCCTTTGAATGAATTAAATTTTTTTGTTCTTCAGGGCTTCGTTCTTTCACCAACTCTTTTTCTATCTCTCGTTGATGGCCTCTTATCTACCATATCATCGTCTATTCACTATTACGCTAAAAGCGCAAATAGTTGAATACTTGGATTTGTCATTGCGGCAACTAGCTTCTGTTTTGTTTCGTACACCTATTTGTGCCAGAAAAAATATAATTTATTATTGTTTTCAATTTCTTAAAATCTCGTTTCCTTCATCAATATATTCGACGCTACATTCTATACATCTGTAACATCTTCCTCGAAAACAGGTAATTTTAATCTTCTTCTGTACTTATTTATTATTATTGCTATTTCATTTCGCGTGATATTCCCTGGAAGACTTCATTGTTTCTCTCATTACACAAGCTTCTAAGAGACTGGAAATCTGAAAAACTTCACACCACCCCCAGAAGACTGTTAGGTATAGGGGCATCGCTTGTCCTTAAATAAGGTATGTATTACGGCTTTAGGGTGGATTCGACCTTATTACTCTCCCTAAGAAATGAAATCTAAGGCTTTTCTTCTTCTCAACTCTCTCACTCTCCTTATTTCTCTATAGTCTCTTTTTGGTAAGAACTGTTGCTTCACTATTCTTAACCCCCGTTCTTTGGTATTTGGGTGTCGCGGGGGTTCCTTCGACCCTCCCTCCGAGGTATGAAACGTCCCCCCTCTGTCCCCCATCGGCTCGAGCCCCCTAAAAAGGGATTAAATCTTCTCAACTCTCCTGCTCTCCCTAACTCTCTCCAGTTTCTTTCTGGCAAGAGCTATTGCTTCACTCTTCTTATATTTTCTTTATTGCAACTGACGCTACTCTTCTCAACCTTCTAGTTGCTTATCGCCTTTGGAGATAGCACTTGGTACTCGTCATTCCACACATTCATATCCTCTCTCTGATAAATTCTCTGACCCCAGACATAATAGCTAAGCTCATTCTTACACTACTATAAAAGTCTGGAACACATCCTTTTTCTATTTTAATCACATCCTCTTATTTGCCCACTTTCGAACACCTTCTTTTGGTCATTTCTATATTTAATTTGAATAATAAAAAGCTTTTTCCTGACTGATTATCCTACGTGGGCCTTTGGCCGTTTTCCACCATTCGTAATATAAGAAATGTATCAATATTTTTATGAAGTATTATTTCCAGAAGTGTACTTTATCATTTAATTTCGTTTCACGTATTTGCATTTATTTTTCTGATCCAAAGATGTAATGTAATAAAAGTATTTTTTTAATTTCAAATGTTACATTTGTTATGCAAATAAGCCTTTAGGAATATTGTTATCAAATTGCGATAACGTTATAACCCGTT
>JABUQX010048750.1:67500-72500 GCA_015478945.1 Trachelipus rathkii | reverse complement strand
AGTAGTAGTAGTAGTAATAGTAGTAGTAGTAGTAGCAGTAGTAATTAATTATTATTATTATTATTATTATTATTATTATTATTATTATTATTATTATTATTATTATTATTATTATTATTATTATTATTATTATTATTATTATTATTATTATAATTTTTTATTATTATTATTTATTATTATTATTATTTTGCTACTATTTTTATTATTTTATTATAATTATTTTATTATTATTTTTACTATTTTTGTTATTATTATTATTATTTTTATTATTATTATTATTATTATATTATATTATTATTATTATTATTTTTACTATTTTTGTTATTATTATTATTATTTTTATTATTATTATTATTATTATTATTATTATATTATTTTTATATTATTTTATTTATTATATTCATTTTTATATTTATTTACTTATATTATCATTTATTTTTATTATTACTCATTTTTATTATTATTTATTTTAATTATTATTCCTTTTTATTATTATTTATTTTTATTATTTATTATAATTAATGATATTTTTTGTTACAGGTGCAGTAAATAACAGTATATGGATCGGAGCCACTTCATCATTTGGCATGATTACCGATGTCAACGGCAATGACGTCACCAATACATTATTTTTCATGATAGAAGACATAAATGCTGCAGCTGCAATGGAAGGATGCGCGGTATTCAACTTTACCACCGGTGCTCCGGTCTATGTTAATGGCGATTGTACAACCGGTAGATATAATTTTATTTGTGAATACCCGATTGTACCCGACCCTGTTGGTCCAGCGAATTTCATTTTCAACAACAAGTCGCCATATTTTCCTCTTATACTCTTTAAAAACGTATGGTAAAATATTGGAAGAAAATAATAATCGATAAAAAATAATAATCGATAAAAAATAATAATCGATAAAAATAATAATCGATAAAAAAATAATCGATAAAAATAATAATCAAGGAAAAATAATAATTGATAAAAAATAATAAATAAGCGATAAAAGATAATAAATAATTGATAAATAATAATAATTGATAAAAATAATAATCGATAAAAAAATAATATTCGATAAAAAATAATAATCTAGAAAAAATAATAATAGATGAAAAATAATCGATATAAAAATAATAATTGATAAAAAATAATAAATAAGCGATAAAAGATAATAAATAATCGATAAAAAATAATAATAGATAAAAATAATAATCGATAAAAAATAATAATCGATAAAAATAATAATCGATAAAAAAATAGTGCAAATCTAAATTTTAAATTAATACTAATTAAATTGCAAATAATTTTTTTAAAATCATTTTTTTATTCCATTATGTCACAGATTTGGATGAGTTATTTTATATTCAAAATATATCATTTTTGGTACCATGTTTATCTTTTTCCCCGTCCTGTGAGCTGTCATAAACCGATTAAAGACCGACATGCTTCGTTACACAGAGTTTGAAAGTATGCAAGTCAAAGGAATTTATAATAAAAATAGATGAATGGAATTTGTTCCAGACTTTATCAGTGGAGTAAATGGAAGAATGAGCATATCAGCTAAGCCTCAGGTCAGAGGGTTGGATAGAGAAAAGGATGAGAAAGCCTAGTAGTGGTATACGAATAGAGAGAGAGAGAGAGAGAGAGAGAGAGAGAGAGAGAGAGAGAGAGAGAGAGAGAGAGAGGAGAGAGAGAGAGAGAGGAGAGAGAGAGAGAGAGAGAGAGAGAGAGAGAGAGAGTTCAGAAGAGCATCGTTCATTATAGTAGCGATCGTATAAGAAGAGTGATGCAACAGTTCGAACGCTAAAAAGAGATTGGAGAGAATTAGAGAGAACAAGAGAATTTACAAGTCGAAGATCATTTGCTTACATCTTATCCAGGAATGTAGTATGAGTTGAAGTACCTTAGATATGCGATACATACTCCATACAATGGCGATCAACGACCCTATTCTGAGAAAGCCACTGGGGTGGTGAGAAGAATGTTCCGAGTGCGTCTCAGAACACCCAACTTCTAGAGAGATAATATTGTCCCTCCAATAAAGATCACGAGGAAGGAAATACTAAGAATAAGAACATAAGAAAGTATGAGTTGTGTGTTTTCAAAGAATATGATGGAGCTGTATGAAAGTTATGTCGAGTAGATAGATGTAGGATCTCAGTTTTCGAGGCATTGAAAACACATTATTTTCTTTGCCACAACTAGAGATATGAGAAATATTTGTTCTTCTCAAGACCACCCTCCAAGCATTAGCTATTTAATTGCTATTGAGCGTGTTGTCTTTCAAATTGGAAGAGGTATTGAAGGGTGGAATCGTTGACATAAGTGTGGATAGGAGACAAAGTGACGTATGGAAGGTGATAGAACAGAACCCTGAGGAACACCACTATTCGGAGATTTAAAGCAGCGGTCTCCAAACTTTTTTGATCGCGTACCCCTAAGACGAAAATAATTCTAAGTTGTTCCCCTATAGGACTGTAATATATATATATATATATATATATATATATATATATATATATATATATATATATATATATATATATATATTTTATAAATATACATATTTTATATATATATATATATATATATATATATATATATATATATATATTATATATATATATATATTATAATATATATATATATATATATATATATATATATATATTATATATATATATATATATATATAATTTTATATATATGATATAATATTTATTATATATATATATATATATATATATATATATATAAAACTCGCGGACAATTTAATGCATCACCGTAATGATATAACGTAAACTCTCAATTTTGAAATGTAAGCTAGGGTTTTGATTTTATTTGGGTTCATTCCTAACCTTTCGGAGTGTAATACCGTATGTAACTACACCGTGTATGGAACTAAATGACATAATAAAGACAACCAACCAAATTACGAAATCCCGAAAGTACGTTCATAGGAGAACAAGATAGCAAGACACCAACCAACTAACGAAACAAACCCTATGCTGTAAGTCCGTAGCCTGACAAAGACTGTCCACAATGGAAAGACATCGTCAGAGAAGAGGAACGTGCCATTAAAGTTATCACACTGTCGGAAGCAGGCCATTCTCAGAGACAATTGGCTCAGCAACTCGGGGTAAACCAATCGACGGTCAGTCAAATCCTTCGTCGGTTCAGGGAGACTGGCAGCAACCGTAGACGACATAGTCAGGGTCGCCCGAGGGCGAGGTTCGAGAGATGACAGATTTCTCCGTCTGGCAGTGCTTCGTGATCGTTTCAAACAAGCGCCAGCTACAAAACAGGCTCCGTGAGGTCAGACAATGTCCCATTCCGAGCGTACAGGAGAAGGCGACAGAATGAACGTGGAGTACATATTACAAGGTCTGCCAACGGCTCTCTTCTGATCAGGGAGCATCGGGTTGCGATTTAATTTTTCACAAGCGTATGGAGATTGGACACTCACAGATGAGTCGAGGTTCACGCTACATGGACCAGATGGACGTCAGCGAATTTGGAGACGTGCAGGTGAGCACTTTTCTGCTTGCAATATCTTCCCAAGGATTCCTTTTGAGGTGACTCTGTGATGGTGTGGGCAGGCATTTGTTTGGGTGCTCGCACGGCATTGAATATCGTGAGCAGAGGGAACGCTAACGGCTAAAAGGTATCGGAAGACATCTTTCAAGAGTATAAAGCGCCCTTTCGAGCCTTCATTGGCGTCCATTTTTTGTTACTCCATGACAACACCACACAAACCTGCACAGGTCGCCCAACGGTACCTACAACAGGTAGGGATTAGACTCCTGGGCATTCTGCGAGGAGCCCTGACATGAATCCCATTGAACATGTTTGGGATTTGTTGGGTAGGCGTGTTCGAGCCCGTGAACATGCTCTGTCACACTCAGGGAGCTTGCAAACGCCTTGACAACATCCCGCAGGAGACCATCTCCAAGATCATTCCATAAATGCCGAACCGCTTGGAGGAAGTTGGAAGGGCCAGAGAGGGTACAACCCATTACTAGACACTTTTATGCTACATTTCACATTGTAATTTGTAGAATATTGTTGTTGGGCCAGCCTTTTCATTAGCCGTCATATGTATCTTGAAAACTACTAATGACATACTAAAAAGGAATACATTTTTAGATTCTGCGTAAAATTTTACATTGAAAAGTTATTAAATAAGTATGGATTAATGAAATATAATGAAATAATAAAATAACAATTAATATGTTTATCTTAATGAAATTAATATCGAACATTTGTTCATCTTCATCTAGTTCATGGTAACTGGGTCTTGAAATCGCTAAATCTCGTGTCATTTTTCATTTATTTTAAAAGGTACATGCACAAGTATGAATTAAATACTTATGGGATATAGCTATATATATGATATATAATTATATATATATAATATATAATATATATATAATATATATATATATAATATATTATATATATATATATATATATATATATATATATATATATATATATATTATATAATATATATATATATATTATATCTATATATATAATTATATTATATATATATACATATATTATATTATATATATATATAATATATAATTATATCTATATACTTATATATATATAATTAATATATATATATATATTATATATATATAGTATATATATATACTTATGTATATATATATATTATTAATATATATATTAATTAATATATATATACAGCGACACAGTAGGGGGCTCGAGCGGACGGGAACATAAGGGGGGGCGTTTTCTTACCAGAAATCCACTAAAAAATTCACAAATTCTTTTTAACAATAAACTTAAGCAAATTCTTGTCAACTCCCCTCTTCTACATAATGAACTTAAATCCACTCTCCCCAAACTCTCTCAGTTCTATGGCATACCCAAAACACATAAACAAAACATACCTCTTAGACCGATCATTTCTAACATAGACTCAACTACTTATAAATTATCTAAATGGCTTGCTAATTCTTTAAAACCTCTCATA
>JABUQX010048750.1:47500-62500 GCA_015478945.1 Trachelipus rathkii | reverse complement strand
AATATAATATATATTATATTAACTATATAATATATATAATATATATATAATATATATATATTATTATATATATAAAATAAAATAAATATTATATCATCATCAATGGCACGGAAAAAATCAAATTAAAAAATCAAACTGATTTTTTTACGATTTTTTTATAAAGAAATCATGATTTTTTTGATTTAAATTGATTTCATTAATTCAATTTGTGATTTTTGATTTTTTATTATTTTTTTACTTTATTTTTATTTTTTTATAATTTAAGTGATTTAACTTTCAATAGAAATAAAAAATTAAAAGTAAAACTATATATATATAAAGAAGTTTTAATATATTTTCAATTTCAACAAAACTATTCGCATTTGTACCCCGTAAGTTCGTATGTAACTTTTTGTGTTGCTGTTTTCATTGTTTTCCATTGATAAGATTTTAAACCAACCTAGGCCTAGGGTTTAAAAAATTGAAATTATAATGCCAGATGCACACTAATTATATATAGTGTTTTTGTATAATGATGCCTATGAATTATAATAAATATGTTAGCCAGTATTTGAATATTGTCTACCATCCTTATGGGGGTTCCAGACAAAAAAATAAGATATGCTGAGAAAGAGCGGGCGCAAGTAAAGGCAACTAGGAAGTAGATTTTGGCTTTCAGATAAGTATAGGAAAATGAAGTTGTCTAATAAGAAAACCCATTAAGAAGCTTCTTAAGTTATATTCTTATTTATTATTTATATGGGTTGACTGGGACATTATCAATAGAGGGGCCTCAAAAATTTTAAATCTTTCAAATTATTTATTTTTATTGGTGCTTGGGACAGTACTAAAAAGAACATGCGGACTTCTTAAGTATATTCATTTATTATATGAGTTGCACTGTGACATTCTAGAGGGCCAATTGCGGCTTCTTAATATTACTTATTTATTAATATTTAATTATTCGTTGACTGGGGACAGATTAGCTGTTTTCTCTCTTAAGTATTACTTATTTATTAACATTTTGAAAGACTGGGACATTCTAGAGGGGCCAAGCGGCTTCTTAATTATTAAATTTTATTGCGTGACTGCGGACAGTCTAAAAAAGACACCGATGCGACTTCTTAAGTAATTATTCTTAATTAATATTATGAGTGACTGGGACATTCATAGAGCGTCAATCGGCTTCATTAATATTATTTTTAATTATAATTATATATATTATTATTGGTTTGACTGGACAGTCTAGATAGGCCTATGCCGGCTCTTCTTAAGTATTATTCTTTATTTATTATTATGTTTATGGGTGGACTGGGACATTCCTAGAGTGCCAATGCGGCTTCTTAATTATTAACTTTTTATGGTGCACTGCTCGTAAAAGTCTAAATAGAAAAAAATGCGGCTTCTTAGAGTCATTATTATCTTATTTACTTATGGTGACTGGGGCATTCTAGAGAGGTAATTGGCAGCTTCTAATTATATTCAAGGAATAATAATATAAGAGCAGCAATTAAGTTTTTTAGAGACTGTCCCAGTCAACCATAATTAATAAGGAAAGTACTTAAGAAGTCGCGGATTGGATAACATAATTTAGACCTGTCCAGTCAACAATAAAAGTTAATAATTAAAAAGCCGCTTGGCCCCATTAGAATGTCCCAGTCAACCATAATAAAAATATTAAAATAGTACATAAAGATAAATTTAAGAAGCCTGATATAGCAGGCTAAATCTAGACTGTCCCAGGCAACAAAAATAAAAATTAAAAAATATAATGAAGAAGCTGCATTGACCCCTCTGAATGTCCCAGTCAAATTTATAAATAAATAAGAATAATAAGAAAGCTGCTATGGTCCTTTTTAGACTTCATCCCAGTCACAATTAAAAGAAATAATTAAAGAAGCCGCATTGTTGCCCCTTCTAGAATGTCCCAGGTCAACCACAAAAAATTATAAATCAATATTAAGAAGCCGCATGGGCCCTATCTCACACAGTATAAATTTCTACCATGCCTATCTAGACTGTTCCAGGGGCGACCAATAATAATTAATAATTAAAAATAAATTAAGCCACAATTATCCCTCTAGAATGTCCCAGTAAATATTAATAAAATAAGAAAGTAATTTAAGAAGCCACATGGTCCTTTTTAGACTGTTCCCAGTCGACCAATTAAAAAATTAAAATTGAGAAGCCGATTAGGTCCCATCAAAGAATGCACGCCAACCATAAATTATGAATTAAGAATAATTTGTTGAAATAATAATAAATGTAATTAATGAATACTATTTATAATTAAGAGCCATATGCGCCTACCTAGACTGTCCCAGTCAACCAACCCAATAAATTAATAAATTTAAGAATAATAATTAAAAGTCACATTGGCCCTCTAGGAATGAATTTGTACTCCATAATAATAATAAATAAGAATAATAATCAGAAGCCGCTATGGGCCTATCGAGAATTTCCCAGTCAACCCATAATAAACTAATAAATAAGAATAATTTATTCTATAATTATTGAAATGTCTATAATTCTATTGACTGGGCCAGTCTAGATAGGCCCATGCGGCTTCTGATTATTATTCTTATTTATTAACTTGTTGTAGATCTGGGGCAGTCTAGGTAGGCCCATGTGGCTTCTAATTATAAATACTATTCATTATTCCATTGACTATTAATTAAAAAGTAGAACGTAATCAGAAATTTTTATGGGTCTGAGTTTATGGTTTGATGGATCCCTTGGGACTCAATTATATAAATTTTATGTGACTGGGACAGTTCTGTTAGTAAGGTTAATGCAGCTTCTTAAATTATTAGTCTTAATTATTAATTATTATGTTGACCTGGACAGTCTAGAAAGGCCCATGCGGCTTACTGAATAATTTTTTTTATATAAGTATATATATATGACTCGAACCATTCTAGAGGGGCCAATGCGGCCTTTTTAATTATTCATAGTATTGTTGTTGACTGGAACCATCTAGGAGGTAGGCCCAATCTGGGCTTCTTAATTATTAATACTATTCATTAATTCATTAATTCATTATTAAAAATTATCTTAATTCTAATCAGCTTTTGGGGAATATTGCGATTCTGTGTCTTCTTAACTGTCTTCTTTATATGATATTATATATATATATAATATTATAGATAATATATATATAATAGTATATATATACTTATATATTTAATATAATATACTTATATATTATATATATATATTAATATTAATATATATATATATATTTCGACGGTGACGTCACGAAATCAAAAAAATCAAACAAAATCAAAAAATCAAAAAATAATAAATCAAAAAAATCCAATTTATTTTCTAAAAAAATCAAAAAAATCCCCCACCCATCAGAATAATATATAATATATAATAATATATATATATATATATATATATATATATTATTATATATAACTATATATATATTATAATATATATATAATAATATATATAATATATATATATATATATATATAATATATATATAATTAATATATATATATATATATATATATTTATAATATATATATAGATATATATAAAAGAGAACAGTAAAAAAGACGCAGAATCAATCTAGAGTGTCCCATTCAAACCATAAAATTAAGAATAAGAATAATTTTAATAATAATTAACTGTAATTAATGAATAGTTAATTATAAGTAAAAGCTGCATGGACCTCACCTACAACTGCCCAGTCAACCAACAAATTTAAATAAGAAATAATAATAAAAAGCACGCATTTATGGGCCCTCTAGAATGTCCCAAGTCAATCCATTATAATTAATAAGATAAGAATAATAATTCAGAAGCCGCCTGGGCCTATCTAGACTGTCCAGTCAACCCAATAATATTAAGAAATAATAATTAAGGAAGCTGCATGAACCCCTCTAGAATGCCAGTTAACCCATAATATATAAGAACAATTCTTAAGAAAAGCCGCATGGTTATATTTAGACTGTCCCAGTCAACCAATAAAAAATTAATAATCGAAGAAGCCGCTTGGACCACTCGAGAATGTCCCAGTCAACCATAATAAATAATTAAATAAGAATCAATAATCTTAAGAAGACTTATGGGCCTATCTAGACTGTCCCAGTCAACAATAATAATTAAAATCATAAATTAAGAAGCCGCATTGACACTTCTAGAATGTCCCAGCAACTCATAATAAATAAGAATAATACATAAGAAGCAGCATCGGTCCTTTTATAGACTTCCCAGTCAACCAAAAAAATTAATAATAAGACAGCGCGCTTAACCTCTCTAGATATCCCAGTCAACCCATAATAACATAATAAATAAAAAATAATACTTAAGAAGGCACATGGGCCTATATCTAGACGGTCCCAATCAACCAATAATAATTAATAATTAAATAATAATAATTAAGAAGCACATTGATATCTCTAGAATGTCCCAGCAACTTCCAAAAATAAATAAACAATAATACTTAACAAAGCCGCATGGTCCTTTTAGACTTTCCCAGTAAACCAATAAAGAATAATAAATTAGAAGCCGCATTGTTCCCTCTAAGAATGTCCCAGTCAACCATAAAGAATTTGAATTTAAAGAATCATGTTTGCAAATGTATAAATGTAATTAATGAATTGTATTTATATCTAAGAAGCCACCATGGCCTACATAAGACTGATGATAAAATAGAAACAAGAAATTAATAAATAAGAATAATAATTCAGAAGCCGATGGGCCGCATGTCTAGACTGTCCCAGTCAACCCATAATTAATTAATTAAGAATAAATTATTCATAAAATTATTAATTATTAGGGTTGACTGGACAGTCAAGATAGGCCCATCGGCTTCTGAATTATTATCTTTATTTATATTAAATTATTATGGATTGACTGGGACATTCTAGAAGGGGCCAATGTAATTTAATTATATTCTTAATTATTAATTAATTGTGTTGACTGGACAGTGGAGTAGGCCCATTGCTTTCTAAATTATAAATGTATTCATTAATACATTAATTATGATGAAAAATTATTGACCAGACATTCTAGAGGCGCCAATCGCTTCTCCATATTAATTTTTTATTTTTGACTGGGACAGTCTAGACAAGGACCATGCGGCTTTTAAGTATTATTCTTATTTATAATGATTGACTGGACATTCTAGAGGAGTCAAAGTATGTGTCATTAATTATTTTTTGAATTATTAATCATTATGGGTTGACTAGGACAGTCTTGATAGTCCCATACGGCTTCTTAAGATATTATTCTTTATTTTATTTATTATGTGTTTACTGGGTATATCTAGAGGGCCCAATGCCAACCCATAATAAATAAATAAATGAGCAATAATACTTAAAGATGCAGCATTAAGCCTAGTCTAGACTGTCCCAGATTCAACCAATAATCAATATATATGAATTAATAATTAAAATACATAATTAAAATTTCGCATTGAGCCTCTAGAATGTCCCAGTCACTCATAATAAATAAGAAAATATTTAAGAACGCGCCATGGTCCTTTTTAGACTGTCCCAGTAACCAATAAAATAATAATTTAAGAAGGCCGCATCCCCTTAGAATTGTTTCCCCAGTTCAACTCATTAAATAAATTCAAATACATAAAATAAAAAGAATACTTTAGAAGCCGCCATGGGCCTATCTAGAGTTTCCCAGTCAACCAATAATAATTATAATTAAAAATAAATTTAAAGAAGCCGCAATTGACTCCTCTTAGGAATGTCCCAGGTCAACTCTGATACAATAAGAATAATACTTGAGAAGCCGCATAGTTCAATTTTAGACTGTTCCAGCTCAGAAAATTAATATAATTACTTGGTCACCCAATTAATTAATTAATTATTAAATAATAATTAAAGAACCACATTGGCCCCTCTAAGAATGTCCCAGTCAACTCATATAAATAAGAATAATACCTAGGAAGCCACATTCCTTTTTAGACTGTTCCAGCCAACCAATAAAATTTAATAATTTAAGAAGCCGCATGGCCCCTCTAGAATGTCCCCCAGTCACCATAATAAATAATAAAAAGAAAAATACTTATTAGCCGCATGGCCTATCTAGACAAGCTTCACGCCTATTCTTATCCTCAATTTCCCAAAAAATTTTTTTCAAAAACTTTTTTTTTTTTCCTCGCTTTCCTGCATTACATTGCTCTATCTTCTTCATAAGTGTCTTCTTTAATAAGGGTAAATTGTAGACAATATTCAATACTGGCCTAACCATATCTATTATACGACATTATACCAAAAAATATATATATTTTCTTTGTATCTGCATTAATTTTCAATTTTAACCCTAGGCCCTAGCCCTTTTTGTGAATCAAGTCAAGTGATACCACGTCAAGTGCAATTTCCAATAGTCAGCTTAATTTTAAGGAGGAGAATCTTTGTTGAAAAATTGAAAAAAAATATATTTTCTGAATTATTCGTAATGATAAATAGTTTTATTTTAATTTTTTATTTCACTTGAAATAAAAATATCTTAAAACATACAAAAAATTTCCATAAATATCCAAAAATTAAAAAATATATAAAAAATCTCCACAAAATTCAAAAAATTAAAAAATCAAAAAAAATAAAATAATTTATTTTAAAAAAAATTTATAAGTAAAAAAACTCAATTGATTTTTTAATTTTGATTTTTCGTGCCATCCCTGATATATATATATATATATATGATATATAAATATATATAGATATATAATATATATATATATATTATATATATATATATTATATAGATATATAATATATAATAATAATATATATCATATTATTATATATATATATATATATAAATATTAAATTGAAACATAAATTTATAGTAATATACATCCATATTTTGATATACCAAATAAAGTTAATATATAGCTATATACTATTATATATCATATATATATATATATATATATATATATATATATATATATATATATATGACTGTATATATTATATATATATTATATATATATATATATATATATATAAATATTAATATATATATATATATATATATATAATTATATAATATATATATATATATTATATATTAATATATATATATTCTTATAAACTTAAATATTTGAACGTGGTGTTACACCCCATCTTTCAAACTATGTTAAAATTTATATATTTGGAGCATGAGAAGTTGGCAACCTCTCATTACGTTTAAATTTAATCATTTTGAACTAGGCCTGGCCGATCACAGGAATTTTCCGTACCGCACCGCACCACTACAGTAATTTCTTTCGCACAGGACTGCGTCCATTTGAAGCAATGCGCACTTCACCGGTGAAGTACTTTTGACCAATCTAATTGTGAACATAAGTTACTGGTTATTCTCAAATAATGTACATAATAAATGATTTTGAATTTCAGTAACTGAAAACTTTAAGTTATGCACATAACACTATGTAACAAAAAATTATAAAATTTTTGTAACTAAAAAATATATATAAATAAATGAATATTTGTGTATCTATATGCCCTTAACTTGAGTTTGTTGCTTTCAAAGATTTTTTTTTTTTTTTTTGCTCTTTGATAGCTCTTGTAAACATAGATAACTCAGCCTGAGGTTTTAGTTATTTATCACTTAGACTTAGTAGGTAAATTGATTTTAGAGTTTGGCAAAGAGAATAAAGATAGATTGAAAAGTGGGAAATTGAAAATGAATTTACCTCCATACCCTTAACATTTTTGATTATCAATTTAAATTTTACAAACGCACCAGTTAGGACCGTTATAGAATCAGAAATGATTTATTTTTATCGCCTAGTGAATTCTGGATAATTATATCCAATAATGATATAAATGCAAATTCCACTAAAAATAGAAGATATATGAAAGTATATAATAGTTTTTATGTCATAAAATAAAACCAAAAATAGAAGAGATATATATGTGGAAGTATATAATAGTTTTTATAAAACAGCTTACTTTTCATCTAAATTTTTTAGAAAATCCAAAAGTATGGATAAAGTGGACGAATAGAAAATAGCTTAACTGCTTCTAAAAGATCCAAGAGAATGTTTTGGACAATATAGCAAATAAAACTTCATATTTGACAATGGATATAAATTTCAGGGTCTTGGTATTTAGTTGGCTAGCTACAAAATTTTTAACTTTACTTCTCTTGTCATTCAGTCGTGAATGGCTGCAAAAAAATGGAGCGTGAACCCTGATATATAATCTTCTGACCGTGACAGGTAGAGAGGTCGGCCATGAGTAGGCATATATATCGTGTACAACGCTTTATGAATTAATTTTAGTATACTTTATATAAAAATATATCGCCTTAATGATTTTCTTACATTTTTTCTCCCCCGTTGAAATTGAGTTTATATTTTAGTCTTAGTTTAAAATTGTTCCCTTAGATGTTGAAGAGGTCGGTTACCGACTTTAGTTTTTGTTTGCAACGTTAACAAATTTTACAAAATAAATAAATTTAAATACCTTACATCATATAAAGAATAACATTGATTGGTACTTGTGAAGGGTTTGTTATTTTTTCTTGATCCTAATTGAAACTACTTGAAATATGTCTCTTGACAGCACTCGAGAAAATGCTGGGAAAATCAAATTTAATGAATTAAAACTTATTTAATATTTAAAAACAATTTATAAGCACACTATTATTGAACAGGGATGCCCAATATTTTTCTTTACAGACATGGATATCAATATAAGTATTGATACTTGCTTATTTTTATAATCGATAAATATTGATGAGAATTTTTTTTTTTTTTGGGTATACAGATTAACTTCTTTCCTGACCAGTCAGGGGTATGGGGATAGAGAGCCCCTATAAACAAATGTTTGTGTGCTATGCATTTACTTTTTCAAATGTGTGGTATATAAATGTTTGTTTTATAAGGGCTCTACCCCCCATTCTCTCAACCCATGAGTGGAGGAGAGTTTACTCTTTCAGATCATGAGATATTGCTTTTTATCAATATGAATATTGATGCTGGTATTGATATTTAGGTAATCTATATCTCAGGCTAAATTGAGGCAAATAGAAGATCTGAAACAAGATCTTTTACGATCTTATTGCTAATATTATTCATGCTCTTCTTATTTCTTTTAGGTCTTCCCTTACGATTTTCTTATTGCTCATATATTCATGTTCTTATTTCTTTTAGTCTTGCCTTACGATCTTCTGTAAATATGTTCATGTTCTTCTTATTTCTTTTAGTCTTCAATTACGATCTTCTTAATGATCATATATTTATTTTCTTTTTATATCTTTTAAGTCTTTACTACTTCTTCTGCATTTATTTTATAATATATCCTTTGCCTGCACATATTTCTCGAAAAAATTCTAACGTTCAAAAGTCAATATATTGATATATATAGGTATAATAATATATAATAATAGCCTAATAATATATAATAATAATATAATATAATATATAATATACATTACCCTATATAGATATATCAACCTTAAACATATTATATATTGATTTTGGACAGAATTTTTTTTCAAAATATGTTGGAGATCTCCCAACTATTACCCTTTACTTTATAGTATATATATACTTAAATATTATACATATAAAATATAATATATCTATAAATAAATATATAAATACTATACTATAAATAACTATCATATAATAAATCCCCTTTCTAAATTAACCACTTCTCTGGGCACCAATAATATCACTGTCCAATATTTAGAAATTAGAAGCTGTTCAAAATAATAGGCTGCCTTCCTTCTACACTCATCCATCCTCCACCTATTAACCTAAAAAAAATTCCTATAAAAGCCTATCTTGACATGATAGGTTATCAATTTACAGTAAATCACTTATCAGATCACTCCCTGCACTAAGGAGGAAAAAAAAAATCATACCAGCATGCGATTCTAGCATATTTTTATTTTTATTTTTTTTTTATAAAAGTTCACACCTCACGGGCATAGGCCTATTCAAGGATCGGAACTTCTCTAGGTAATTTCTACCTAGGATCCGAACTAGGATTCAAACCCGTGACCTTGCCATGCGACTCTCTCGCTCTACCGTTTGAGCCACAGTAGCGGCAAATATACAACATTCTCCCTCCCCCCCCTCCTCCAGACACTCCCCATTATCAAACATCATACTCTAATTCAAAGAACAATCTTTATATACCCAAATAACACTATACACGAGGCATGTCCGCTGCAAATATCCCTAACAGAGAACAAACTTTGGACTGTCAAATCGGATTAATGCTGTCGTGTCTCTTCTCTGTTCACCATCCAGTCCTACAGGAATATAAGTTTAAAATCCATAATGGACCCTCCCCTCAATGTCAAAAATGTCCCTCCCTGATAAATGTCATTGCTGAACATCTCTTACTAAACTGCTTGGACTTGACAGACATCAGATGCAACTTCGATACAATCATTTTAAGGGAGCTCTGGGCCTAACCTATTGTAGTGGCACAATATATCTGGATTGCCTATTTCTCATAAGAGGGGGAGCGAAGGTCTAGTAAATAATATATATATTATTATATATATATATATAATACTATATTATACTATCTAGTAATATATAATACATAATAAATAAATATACTAATATATATATAACATACTTATATATTTATATACTAGTTATTCTTAGTATCCGTCTTCATCACTTCATCATCATCATCATCTTCATCCATTAATTCATCATCATTCATCATCATCATCATCATTCTATCGATCATCATCATCGATTTTATTCTTCTTAACTTTCATTTCTTACATCATCAGTCATCACATCATCATCCATCAATTCCCGACCTATTCCCCGATTGGTGAGTAAGGTATTTGCACTGTACTGGAAAGAGATTATATCAAGTAGAAGTTATTCATGAGTCATCCACTCAGTTTTTGAAACAGAAAAGCCAACCCTTACCAACCCCTCTGTAACCCTTAGTGAAAGACTCTTATGTCGCGCTCACGTTGAACTAGTCTAGGAAAAATCCCCACCCAAGACTACTTACAGGGAACCTGTGATGACGCCTCCAACTTATGGCAATCTCCACTCAATGTAAGGCGTTCCTCCCTTGACCCAGGTAGGCCACAACCACACCCCCTCACAAACCCCTCTATATCCACTCCATTAATGCACCTTTATGTCTTGCCTCTGATAAACTCACATTCCTCTCCAAGCATTCCTTTACTGACTCAATCCACTTTTTCTTCGGTTCCCAGCCAGTCGATTCCCAGCACACTCACCAACTAGCACTATCCAGCCTTAACCAACTGACTATCATCTGTCCTTTCCACATGACTAAACCATTTCAACATGTATTTCATTAATTCTCTCAATTTTACTCCTTTCTCACACCCACACAACTTTGCCTTATGCTTACATTCCCTGCATCTTATCAATTCTTACACCCCTAACACCCCCTAATTTAACCATACGAACATGTACCCTTAGATCATATACCTCTTATTGCAGACTAAAGTTTCACTACTATACATTAAAACAGGTAATAATATACTTTCATGTAAGACCCTAGCACATTCAAGACTATGTCCCTATTCATCCACCCTCCAAGTCCCCACTAACCTAATTTTTACATAAAACCTATTAGTTTTATACTTTATTGCACACTATATAAATTTGTAAAATCATGAAAATTCAAAAGAATTCTATAAATAAAATTGTCGAACAAATTAATACAAAGAGAATAAAGGCTTTCTTTTTTTTTATGAAAGTTTTAATTTTAAATTTTAATAATGGAATCTAGTTACGGTATCTTCTAGTCAATAAAATTTAAAGATACATTCATTTGTATTTGTATTTATTAAATTTTAAAAATTATTTTTTTCATTCTCATTTATTTCAAATATTTAAAAGGTACTGCATATCAGTGAAAATCTTGATTAAAATGCAGCTAGGATAACTAATAATGAAACATAATATAGTTGTTATTATTATTGCATATTAGTAATTATTAAATATATCTCTCAAATTGTGTTAATGCTATAAGTTTTGTTGGAAATACAGAAAAAAATTCCACTTGCAACTTGGCATTTTTGGTTTTATTAGGACTATTTAATTTGGGGTTCAGGTGTGGTTTTTTTTGAATGCCAACCCTGGGTGATTTTCTTTGAATGCAAGCCTGCCTATTTTCTAGGTTAGGTAACAACTACTGAGCTATTTATTAGTAGCTAACTTACTAGCTTCCCAGAGCCTCCGCTTATGATGATGACAGTTGAAGTTTAGATAATTTAAATCATATTACTAATTAATTTACTTAAGGGAGTTCTGTTATGGAACAATACCAACATACCATTTTACTTTCATACAGTTTCACGATTAGGCAAAGAACATTCATCTCAGCAGCTGGAACTTGAACACTTGGACGATGATCAAATTACCAATTATGTTTATTTGTAGAATTCTCATAGCCTACTAATTAATTGATTTGTCACAGATAATACTGAACATGACATTAACAAAAAATAAATTCACTTATTTGCATCACTTATTTTTTCCTCAAAAGTAGGAATTTTAAAAAGGCCCCCCAAAAAACCACTGTGCTGGCGTTTTTTGGTCCAACTCTGCTAAAGGTACCGTATTGAAAATATATTTTTACTTAGGTATATAGTATACGTATGTCTTTACCTTTATTATACTTATTATATATCATATATATATATATATATATATAATATTATATACATATATATATATATTTTATATTTATATCTATATTATATATATATAATAACTATATATATATATATTATATCATATCTATCTATATTGGTGCCTTGGTAGGTATATACCTATATATATACGGTATATATAGGTTTCACTTTTTTTTTTCAATCATGTTACTATAAACTTTTATTTATGAATATTATCTAACTAAATTAAATTATTTATATTATAATATATTCCTATATATAGTGATTTTTTTTTTTAATATTCTTATTTAGTTGAGGAAAGTGGCTTTATTAAAAAAATTTGTATTTCAATTTAAATTTTTTTTTTTCATTTCTTTAGTGTAAATTACTATATAGAAGCTACATTTTACTTTTAATAGCTTTCCAACTTTACTCTTTTATCTATAGGAGCTTTTTATAATTCATTGTGCTTCTCAGTGCTATATTATCTATTAATTAATAATAATAATGCCAAAATTTGGGATGATTCCCACATACTATGTAGTGTTTATTAAAAATAGGGTTATCTGGAATAAAGAAAGACCTGTGTAAGTTATTTCATGAGCTTTTCTGAACTTAACCTCCAAAGGATTTAATGTAAACAAACTTTACACAATTTGAAATCATATGAACGAGTATATATAATTTCATCCAAAATTTCTTTCCTCTCATTCTTTTGCCAAAAATTTTTTAATTACCATACCATGCTATCTCTGCTCTTAACCAAGAGATTCTGTAGCAGCTTTTGTGTTCTATCATGTTTTAGTTTTATTTATACTTTGATATGAAACTACCGTAATGTTTCAAAGTATATCCAAAATCTATATAAATTAAGCTTAATATACTGTTTTTTTCTTTCTTTTAATTATTTTGGGTAATTATATGGGCCTGGTAAATAGAAACGAGATCTATAATTTTTATTATCGATACTAAGCTCTCAAAATGTATCAAAGAAACCCTAAACAGGAAAGAATATGTAGAAATGCTATTGGACGCCCCAACTTAAAATGCAGATCGCTTGATGCAGAGGAGTGGCATTATCTTGCATCATTTGTGACAAAAATTTAGAATTAATATCACGTTAGGTATATCCTTTCTTTTCTGTACTTTTATATTTGGCTACTATTTCTTAAAACAGCACGAACAAAACCTCACATGATGTAACATCCCTGCAAACTCACTTTTCCTTAGATTGAATTCATGTTATATATTAAGATTTAGAACCTAAATATAATAAACTGCAATAAGTAGTTAAAGAAGGAAGAGACAAATATCATTAATTCTAATTTTTCTTTACAAATAACAATGATACACGGCTCTAACCCAATTCTTGTATCAAATTGTCGGTTCTATGTTGCTCCATGGAATTTTTTATTTTCTTTATCCTGTACAGCAATTACTTTTTATTTTTTAATATTATTAGATATTTAAAGACTTTATTATGGTATTGTGATAAAAAAAAATTTTTTTACCCATAGAAAATTGACGTTGTTGATAGTTATTATTAATTACTATAGTATGGTATAAAGAAAATTGAGATATATGAGATTTTTATGTGGTCTTGAAAGCTGGCCATCTCTGAATCACTTTCTTTTTTTTTTTACTTAGTAAATTAGTTTACTTTAACAGTCAAGAAAGGATAAAAGGATTGTTTACCTTTTTACATATATAACTACCTATAGCCCCTGCTCAATATTTTACGATTTTTATGGTGGGAGAAATACATTTGAAATTTAGCTTACAAATTTATAAAGCAAGTTTGCCACTTTTTGTAAAATGTAACTTTGCCCCATGCGATCTTTAATGAGTAAACTTTTTTTTTTGCTTGACCTCTACCCTAAAACTGGGGGGGGGGGCTTTCCAACTCCACAGTCTTGCCTCTATGATTTCTTTGGGTGATGTGAAACCCTGCTGCAATTGTTAATACCACCAGCATTATCAGTCTTCAGGTTACATGACTTGAAGAATATGAAAGTACATTCATATATAAATAAATTATATTCCCTCCATACATGGCTCTGCCTGTGAGTTGTGGTGATAACTTAAAAAAAAAAAAAAAAAAATCCTTCCATTCATATGTGTGTTATCCAAACTTTAAAATGAGATTAAAGAATCATTTTATATTCCCTCTCATCAATTTAAATAACTAAATATTTAACACTACAGGTTTTATAACCCATATTTTTAATAGATTCTTGTCACAAACCTCTTGTAAGAGACAACATTTTGCATGTCAACACATTCACTGGTTCCCATTCTTGTATTTATATCCATTTCTATCTTTAAGGTGTTTCAGATTATTATCATATATATATATATATATAATCAATTTTAATTATGAAAGTTTTGTACAAATAA
>JABUQX010048750.1:32500-40000 GCA_015478945.1 Trachelipus rathkii | reverse complement strand
TAAACAATAATTTTCTGTGCAGAATTACAGTTACAATTTGAAATATTTACAGCACAATGAGCACACTCAATATTCTTAATCACTTCCAGCCACTGCGAATGCTATACAACTGAATCTGACTGACGTTTTTTAAAATTGAATGTGAAAGGCCCAGCTTCCGCACCGAAAGCTTTCGCACGCGCACCGCACCGCACCAAAAGCTTCGCACGCCGCACCGCACCGCACCAGTAACTAAAAAAAATTCTCGCACCGCACCGCCCACCCAATTTACAGCTCGCCACCGCGCACCGCGCACCGCACCGCACCGCTGCGTTCGCGGCAACCCTAATATTTTTATATATTAAATATATATATATATATATATATTATATATATATATATATATATATATATATATATATATTATATATATATATATATATAATATATAATATAATATAGCTATATATATATATATATTATATATATATATTATATATATATATAATATAGATATATATATATATATATATATATATATATTACCGTATATAATATATATATATATATATATATATATATATATATAATATAATATATAATATTTATATATATATATATAATATATATATTATATATATATATATATATATATATATATATATATATATACCGGTAATCATAATATATATATATATATATATATATATATATATATATATATATATATATATATATATATATATATATATATATATATAATAATAAATATTATATATATCATATATATATATTAGGATGGTCACAAAAAATCAATATCGGGTAGTACGGCCATTTTTGTGGTATCGGTATCGTATCGTATCGTTAATTTAATATATTTTGCCGATTACTTTTTACTTTTTGGGTGAAAAATTATGAGAACTTTTAGATTCAAATAAAAAATCTACTTCGATATAGATGGCTAGATACTAGGTTATGTTTTTTTTTTCGTTCGATTTCCTTTTAACTTTGTTTTTTAGCGTTTCTCCAACTTGGCTTTAGCGTAACATTACCTATTGGACAGCCATTGTTATAAGTATATACAGATTATCCATGTACTGTTTTGTGCATCAATAGAATTTTTTTCCTTTTTTTTTGTTACTCAATTTCGTGAGAGTGTGTGAGTGCGTGAGAGTGTTTTTAAACTTCTGGATTATTCATATTTTTGAATATTTGTTCAAAATAAGGTTTTCGGTTTTAGCGTTTTAAAAATTCAGGTTTTAAATTTAGGTTTTAGGTACGAATAATTTTCCTCATTTTTCCTTTGGTTTTTTGTCTATTGTTTCTGTCTTTTTTTTTTTTTTTTTTTTTTCTTTTTTTTTTTTTATGTGGATCTGTGTGTGCGGTATGATGCGGATTTGCACAGGCGTGGCTTCTTTTGACTTTACCAACATCAATGGCTTGCACTTTAACTCTGGATCCATGGAATACCACCTCTCTAACTCTAACCCCTAATTTTATGCTTCTTTGTCTGAGACGCCAGAGTGGCTAAGAATTATCCTTCAACTCGTTAATGAATATCCAACTATAACTTATTTTATAAATTCCCCTACTGAAGGGTGGAGTATGTGCCTACGTAAACATAAAAACTCCTAAAACACGTCTCGAAATCTCGAATCTCCTAACTTCGTTGTTCTGTGCTTAAAATCTTTCTTCCTCTACTACAAAATTTTATGCTTCTTGCTACTCTCTCCTAAACAGAACAGATTTTTCATCCTTTTTTGATTAACCTACTACTTCCTCACGAGACTGTGATAATCTTCTCATCCAAATACTGAGGTCTCTATTCTTGGGATTTCAAGTACTCAACACTGTAACTTGTTGGGTTCCTCTTATAATTATTTAGTGGGAGGAAGCCGAATAATTCAAGTATTCTCAACGATCTGAACAACTAATTAAAGCTACAAACATTCCTGATCGTCCCAACCAATTCATTGAACACACTTGACCTCTGTTTCACCACTAGTTCTTTCTACAAATACACCACCTTCGCTCCTGTTGGTAAATCTAACACAGTCTTATATCTTTTTAATTTTAATACTTTCTCTTCCAACAGCTCCATCCTCCCTATGCGTTGTTCTGGCACTTTGATCGCGCCGATTGGGGGCATTGCGTTGCTTCTACGCTAACTAGAATTGGAGTGACTGCTTGGACTCTGAAGACGCTTCAGCTTCTTCTGATATAAAGTTGGAACTGTAATTGTTGATGGATGAGCAGGTTCATTCCTTCTTTGAATCTAAATTTTTTCTCCTCAAAATCCATGGTTCGATCGTGCATTTTTCTTGCCATTCAGGCTAGAGACAGTGCGATTGGTGTGAAAAATTCTCGTTCTCCTATCACTCTTGCCAATTTCATTTAGCTAGAAATCGTTGCAGGATACTCTTCGACGACCAAAGCGGACCTTCATTAAACGAAAGTGGCGCTGACTCCTTGATTCTCCTACTGACAAATCTCTCTGGGCCCTCTTTGCCAAAAACATCTCTAACAACTTCTGTAAATCATTCCTTTCCTCCTCTTTATTCGCTCTGATGATTTGTTGTTAATACTCAACTGAAAAGGCCAATCATCTCTTAGGCTTCTAATTCTCTAACTCAACCCTGGACATTCGGCATTCCTCTTCCTCCTCCTTCTCCTCTCAGGTGTCTTATGCCCTTGCCTGAAATTTCATTTGATCTGGTGCATGGGCTTCTGAAATGTATTTGAACGTTAGGAAGGCGTGTAGCCCGGATGGGCATTCCTCTCTGAGTTTTGAGGAAGTGCTTCCGTGCTGACCCGTCCCTCGTTCAACTATAATCTCTATGCCTTAAACAACTAGCACTGTTCCCTCAGAGTTGAAAGCGCGCATATGTCCAGCAACGTATTCCGAAAAAAGGATGCTTCTCTTATCCTTCTAACTATCGCCCTATAGCTCTAACTTGTATTCATTCTAAGATCTTTAAACCCTTCTCAACTCTCACTTAGACCATCTGGAATCTCATTCCCTTCTTCCGATTCCAGTACGGCTTCGGCGCTCGAAATCTCTGGTGCATATACTTTCCTATCTCACTGATTTATTGGTTTCCGCCCTTAGGAACTACTGGAAGACTTGTGGTGGGTGCGCTTGACATATCCAAAGATTTTAGACCGGGTATGGCGCGTCACTGCTCGCCAAGCTTCCCTCCTTTGGGTTTCCTTCTCTCTTTGCTTACTTATGTCTAGCTTTCTTTCAATCGCTCAATGTCGGCTGTTGTGATGGGGCGGCGACTTCTTTTTCTGTCAATCAGTTGGTGTTCCTCAGGGTTCTGTTTTATCTCCCTACTTTATACTTTTCATTATGATCTTCTCACCTGCACATATAACTCTATCCACTCATAAGCTGATGATTCGACCCATTCTCAACTCGTGCTCAATTCTGCTCCCCTTTTATTTCTAGAATTTCTTTTCGTCTTAATTCTTTCCGATCTATTCTCGCTGATCTGGCAAGATTTCAAGGGTTGGGTCGTCTCAAAGCTCGTGAAATTTAATTCTTTAAAAATCCAACTTCTTCAAAATTCTCCCTCTCTAAGACAACCTTCTAACTTTCCCTTTCGACGGTCTTCTCGTCTCTCCTGTTGACAATAATAACATCCTTGCCTAACATAAACAAAAAAAATGTATGAAAACCTCAAATCACAACAGTGGTTTGCTAGGGCGGCCTCAAAGGAAATGGGAGTTCTGTTAGACTGCGAGATTTTTTTTTTCCTCTTCCAGTTACTCCAGCTACTTACAAGGGTCTTCATCCCCCTGTATGGATATGCTCTTCATATCGAGGACTCTGGTTTCACCCGGGCTTTTGGATAGTGTCGAGTCAAAAGCTAAAAGACTTATAAACTGTCCTGTACACTCTAGTTCACTTGACCCTCTATATTTGCGCGTTATGTGGGTGCTTTATCCTTTTCTGTAGGTACTGTTAGCGGCAAGTGCTCGAGGGAACTTCTACTCGCGTACCACCACTTGTACGACTCCCTCGTAAGCACAAGGGGTGCGATGTCGGCACATGAGTTGTGTTGATGATTAGTAACTCCAGACTATTTCGCGCGTGCCTTCTTTCTTCCTGCCCAACCTTTCTGTTCTAGTGAGAATCTTATGTCCACATCTGTGTTTCCTACTCAATTTAATACTCCTTTCACTTTAAAGCTTCGGTCTGTGCTATCTCCGTAATTTTTGTTACCGTTAAGATTGAATTTTGAGGCGTTTAACACCCCCTCCTTGAATAGGGTCTGCCCGTGAGCGGCGTTAAATAACTTAAAAAAAAAAAGAAAATAAATAAAAGGTTCTTAAATAAGAATTTCTTAAGCGAGCTGAAACCCCACAAGAAGGGCATCTCCGACGGTGAAAAAAAAAAAGAATGAATTTAAAGAGCATAAACGAGGAGCTTGCTTGTTTAACAAAAAAAAAAAAAAAAAAAAAAAAAAAAAAAAAAAGATTCACAGAAGTGCAAGCCGCCTATCTGCAACCCCTGGCTACAGCACTGATAGTGACGATGGTGGCTTTTCAGCAAATAAGTTCACTAAGATGAGGATTTGGATATGTTAAGACTTTGATAAAGTTCATGGCCGAAATTGCATTGACATCTCATCACCTTCAAAGGAATCACACCAAGGAACCTCATCGTAAAAACTGAAGAGACAGTCATCAAGGAGCAAAGATAATTCAAATTTGCAATCTGTGAAAGAGGAGATGAGCTCTACGGAAAACATGAGATCTTACCTACAGAAGAGATCCTTTTAGCGTGGCATGAAAAAATGAGCCAAGGTTTCATTATTATCAGTGCTTGCAGCAAATAATTAATCAGCACCTCCTTCATCATCGAGAGCGAGCGCATTAAAGTGTAGGTAGGAAATGTAACACCTCCAAAAAGGACAAGGCTCTCGCCAGATACTAGTGAAAGCTTAATGTTTTTGCATCACAATTTGTGAATTTGAATTTGAGTATTGAATGATATATATCTATATCTTAAAGGAGTATTTTATTATGTCATGTTTGAGTAATAGCATTTTTTTATTTTATCTTTTCAGCTGATTAATTGAGGTCTCTTCTTTCATTATTTTTATAGCTAGTTAAAGAATCTTCCTGTAAATTGTAATCATGTTAAAACATAAAAGCTGGTAGCTAAACTTTGTTAATACTTACTGAAAATGGAAATGGAATATTTTTGTAATAAACACAAAACATAAAAAAAAGTTATTTACTTTATATTTGCATTTATTATTCCTTTAAAGTATACTATTTTAATTTATAAAAAATAAAATATACTTGGGCACAACCAAATATGAAATATAAATGATTAAGTATTGGTTGTACAGGGAATGCAATCTTGAGTTGCCAACCAGTTCACAAATGTTCTATCTTATTACTGTATATTTATTATATTAATTAAAGTATCGGTATCGGTATCGGTATCGGCACCTAAAAAAATAGAGTATCGGTATCGGCCTTTTTTCTGGTATCGGTACATCCCTAATATATATATAATATATATATATAATATATATATATATATATATATATATATATATATATATATATATATATATATATATATATATATATATATATATATATACAGTACCTGAGGTGATTTTTTTTAGCTTAGTAATTTAAGTGATCTTTCTTGGTGTCAAGCAGCGCATTCTCAGGCTTAAGTATCTGTATATCGTATGATTGACCTTGTTTGAGATCAGCTATGAGTTGCTTCATTTTGGGTAAAAGCAAAAAAAGAAATTTCTCTTAAAAAAAAAAAATTTGTGGTTTGCCATTGGACAAAGTCAAGGCATGCTGCTAATACCTGAAGCATGGAAGATACTGGAGATATGAGAGAGTATTCATCCAAGAAAAAAAATGAAATTTTGCAAAAGAAAACTGGTAATGACATAAGAACATAAGAAAAATAGAGACAGTAAGAAGCTACATGGACCTATTGAGACTTCCCAGTCAAACTAAAATATATAATTTCCCAACTAAAAACACATGCAACATGCCAAAGTCAAACTATATATTGTATAAACTAACATGCAAGGCTGACAACTGCACCTTAAAGTTTGTTAATATCCTACACAAAGGCTAATTTATAGACCAACCCTCACAAAAGCAAAACTATAGCTAAAGAAAATACCAATTATACATTTCAAGACTAGTTATCTTTATATCATGCAGTTTTACTTTAATAACTTATTGCAAACCTGCTAATGATAACAATCTATGATGCCCATAATATCCATATACTTATCCAATTCTCTTTTAAATGTTTCAAGCAAGTCGGAATCATTAGCTTCCTGCAACAAGCTATTCCAAAAATTAACAACCTTATTACTTAATGAGTATTTTCTTGCACTAAGATGGCATGACCTTAATTTTATTGAATCTTCTGGTCTCCCTTCTGTGATCTACTACAAAGATTTTATGGATCTCAGTATTATTAAGAGATGCAAATATTTTGGAGACTTATATCATGTCCCCTTCAAGAAATTGCCTTTCTACAGAAAACATTCCTAACTCCCTCAACTTCCCTCATAGTCTTACCCTCAAAGTCATAAATTATCCTTGTTGCTCTATATTGCATTCTCTCCAGCATATTTACCTTGTATCTTTCTTAGATAAGAAGAACAAACTTGTACACAGTGCACTATTACTGGCCTATCATTGCCATTATATAGCTTACTTATAACCTCCTTGCTTTTAAAAACATTGTGATTTATTATACCCAATATTTTATTAGCTCTATTCCTTTGCTTCCAAACACTGATTAGCCATTTTCATATTACTGCTTATAATCACAATCAACATTAAGGATTTAGGTGTGTATATATCAACTGTCAATAGTGCAGTATAGCTATGACCTGGGTGAGGTAAGTCATGTTCAGTAGGGAAAATTTGACCATTATCAGGCTACTGTTTACTCCATAACTACAAATAGGAACATGAAATGTTAGGTAAAAAAAATAAAAATAAAAGTGTAGTGTGCAGAGAGAGATTGGTAAATTACATGTAGACATGTTAGGTCTGAGTGAAGCAAGATGATCTGTGCGTATGCTGGAATGGAAAGTGTAGAATGAAGTATGGGATCTTCATTGATCATCAGTGGCAAAGTATGAGATGGGATACTGAGCTTTTTTTTTTTTTTTTTTTTTACAAGGTTTTACTGGTTTGAGTAAGTCGAAATCCTGTGCAGATTTGTATAATTCAATTTTATGCTCCTGTATTGTAACTGAGGAAGTGGTCATTCTATAGGGTTGTACATAGAGATAAACAGTGTAAACATCATGAAATTTTTGTATTTTTTAAAACAAAGAATTGATGATGTAGTGTTTTCTTGGGAACTAGGGTTCAGGAATGGCAGAAGAGATAAGTGATGCATTGAAATTTACCATATGATTGGAAATATAGGGTTTAGACACCCCCTCCCCACCAGGCATCTGTGAATATGTAGGAGTCAGGGAGACGGGAATTTAAAAGCCAAATAGA
>JABUQX010048750.1:15000-27500 GCA_015478945.1 Trachelipus rathkii | reverse complement strand
TTATCAATAACTGTAGTGATTATACATGTAGGGAAGATACGAATGATTGAAGAAAGACCAATCAATCACGCGTTTCTACTTTCGATCAGGAAGAGAAGAGTCAACAGCAGATCCCTGAAGGGGATCGAGAAAACCCCCTACGCCCGCCGAGCCATGCAACAATCTCAGCGTCCTGATATAGTGTATCAGAGTACCTTTAGATAGAAGGAAGCCAGAGATAGCATGCAACAGTTGTAAATCTTAGTTATGAAAGAAGAGGAATGAAGTTAATTAGTATTGTAGATGTTTGTAACGTCAAAATGTTAGTAATCTACGATAGTCTACGATGTTTACAGGGAAGAGGTGTGAGTGATTTTACGTTAAAGGGGGTGTTACGACTCGACTCCCTGTTGCAAATTGCAGAGCCGATCGAGTCTCTATCATCCAACAAACTCTCACCCTCTCTTAATAATAATCTAAGTTAAACGCTCAGGAGAGCACGATACATAAGAGTATACGTTCTAGGTGGGATGGATTGTGCATATAATAAAAAAAAACGTCGGATACAACAGAGGTGATCAACAGTGTTGCAGAACTATCGTCTCGTTGCAAGTTAAGTTGCCCATATAAGAAACTTCTCCAGGACTATAGCAACTCTCGGTTCGATTGTTTCAGATAGAGGTAACATCTTAAGAGTAAAAGAAAAAGAATTCAACACTCACCATGACTTCTTGATACAAAGAAACCTCAAACCTGCAAACCCTTTTTCTAAGAATAAAGAAGTTCTCATAATCATTCAGTTGAAATTCGCAAGGCGAACTCCGTAGATTTACGTCAATTTTGTACTAGATATATATACAAATTAAACAACATTTTTGAAAGCGGGACACAGAGAACTGCGAATTCAAACACTGTACTTCATCAAAAAATATTTACATAATCAGAAATAGACCGCGAATGAAAAACTACAGCATAAGGATTCCCTTCTTCCCTCGTGGGAAAGAAAATAAATTCTATCACTACTTAGCAATCTACATGTTTTAATCGTATTTACATAGTCAAAGAGAAATAATCTGCGAATCGAAAACACGGAATTTAAACAGTTCAGCACCCTGTTCTCGAAGTCAGAATAACTGTCAATTTATTTACATAATACAAAATGTTTTACGAATGAAAAGACACAGAACGTTAAAGGAATTTTCATCCGTCACTCAGACTGTCTAGTAAAGACTGCCTCTAAAAACAGATACACACTGGTACCCCGAGAGAAAGCTCCTCCTTCAGGGCATCCTAAGTCTTGTTCATTGGAGGGGATCCCTTTTCCGGGGTGTGTCCCTGACTGCTTCAGGGCCAATTAGAAAACAGTTGGTTTCTCAAGAATACCCACTCTCCTTTTCTATCTTGTGGTTGCGACAAATCTGACTTTGACAGCCCGATTCGTTTTGATTCGGACCAAAACCACAAGTTCCCATTTTTCGGGTCCCTTCAAATGAATACATCGCCGAACCGACTTTAAAACAAACTTCAGTTTGTCTGTTTATGGTCTGTTCATTGTCTGTTCACAGACTCTGAACCGTTGGTTCCCGGGTCTGTCTCGTCTGTGGAACCGACAAAAAGGGACAGCATTTCCTTTCCCGACTGTTAAGAAAGATCGAATTCGCCATTTACTTGACAAGTCATTTACAAAAGAGGAGAGTTTCAACCGCATAGGGCCAAAAAATCCGTTAGAAACTGTTTCTTAGGAATGACATCTGCTAATGTTTGCCAAAACAGAATGACAACTAGATTCATAGTTAGGTCAGTTGGTTCCAACGGATTTTCTGTGGGAACATTAAACTCCCCCCCACGGGGACCCCTAGCCCGACACCTTACCCACGTCTCCGTTGGCGAGGAAGGCAAATCCGGACGAGGTCAAAAGGAACTTAAGGAGAGGGGGGGATATGCAGAGAGCTATTCTTCGTCGGAAAGAATAGCCCGTATTCTCTGCTTGGCCAACTCGTGTGCTCGTCGTAGGGGCCTTTCCGGAGGAGCGGCCGATGTCTGTGGAGCCTCGGTTGGCGGGGATGGATCTGAGGGATCGAACAGGTTGGAGTGTATCTCCAGGGGGTACAAATGGATGACAGCCCTTGTTATTTCACCCCGACTCGTGCTGAGCAACACCGAGCGGGTGTGCCCATCGGGGGAAGTGTAAAGGGTTTTGATGATGCCCAATTTCCACTTTAGTCGAGGACCATCGTCTTCTATCAGAACCACGTCTCCGACCTTGACGTCAGGGCGGTTGGAGACGTTCCAAGACTGTTTCAGGCTCAGCAGGTAGTCTTTGCTCCAAGCAGACTGAAACTTAGCTATGAGGGAAAGCAAATACTTGTACCTCTTGTTAACCTTCACCGGGTCCCTGTAGGTGGCATCATGTTCAAGTAATTCTTCAGGGACAGGAAGGGTATTCAGCTTGTAACCCATCAACAAGTGGGAAGGAGTGAGGGGCTCCTCGCAGTGGAGTTCGTCGCCCACGTAGGTGAGGGGTCGGCAGTTGACCACAGACTCCACCTCCGCAAGCACCGTATTGAACTCTTCATAGCTGACTAGGGAAGTTTTGAGGGTCTTCCGAAGATGGGTTTTGGTCAGGCCTATTAAACGTTCGAAGAATCCACCGTAATGACTGCTTCTAGCGGGATTGAATCTCCAGGTGATGGAATGCTGGGTTAGGAAGTCCTTCACGGAGGGGAGTCCCCATAAGTCCCTTTGCTGGGATGCTGCTTGGAAATACGTTGCGTTGTCAGAATATATTACGGAGGGTGTTCCTCGTCTTCCGATAAACCGACGTAACGCTCTCAAAAATGACTCGGTGCTGTTGTCAAAGACTAGTTCCAAATGTATTGCTCTAGTCACAGCGCAAGTGAACAAAACCACATAGCTTTTGGTAACTTCGTTCCTAGGAACTTTGACATTAAAATAGCCTGTGAGGTCCACTCCGATTACCGTAAACGGTTTGCTTTCTACCACTCGGGAACGAGGCAAGGCAGCTAGTGGCGCCGAACGAAAGTGTGCCGCTTGTAAACGTCTACAAAGACCACACGGGCGTATCACTTTCTTCACCGTTGTCCTCATCCGAGCGAAATAGAACCGCTGACGGACAATCGACACGAGTTCTGAAATACCAACATGGTGGTTTGTTTGGTGAAGTTGCCATATGATGAGTCGGGTGAGATGTGAGTCTGATGGCAGCAGCATAGGAAACTTTGCGTCGAAAGGTATCATCGCATTGCTCAATCTCCTGTCACATCTGAGGACTCCATCTACTAGCGTTAAGCTCAGTTGCTTCACCAAGTTCGTTAAAGGTAGGGAGTCTCGGAGGCACGTAACTTCGGGTAGGTAGTGTTCCCTCTGTATCCTCCGAATCCAGTAGAGTTCTGCGTTACTTCTCTCTTCTATGGAAATCAAATGGGAGAATTCGGGCCGAGAGACGGACCGGGTCATAGGGAGCCTCTGCCTGGATTTCCTCAAGTTCTCGATGAATCTGTGAACCAGGGCGGTGATCCGTATGATCTTGTTGAGAGAGGAGTAACGCTCTAAGTCTAAGATGGGAGCCGCTTTCGGTGACGTGGTGGTGGAAGCGGCTACTATGACCTCGTCCGTCGCAGCAGCCCCTTCGCAGGAGGAAGGGTGTTCGGTCCAGACCGGCCAATTTGAAGGGTTTATGAGCCAAGGGGGGCCTTTCTTCCATAGGTCCGTGAATACGTACTTATAACCCACGCCTCTAGACGCCGCGTCGGCGGGGTTGTCTTCTGTGGGGACGTACCGCCACTCGGCTGTCGGCAGGTTTCTACGGATTTCATCGACTCTGTTCTGGTTGAAGAGGGGGAGCTGCTTGGAGGAGAATATCCAGCGCAACGCCACCTGGCTGTCACACCAGCAGTAGATCTTAACTATCTCTAGTAAATTCTTGTAGGCGTCGATGACAAATTTAATGATTCGGGAGGAGAGTAGAGCTCCCATTAGTTCCAAACGCGGGATCGTGAGTTCTTTCATGGGTGCTACTTTCACCTTGGCCATAAGAAGACTGGCGATGGGAACGCGCTCTCCCATTGATACAGCGTACACTGCAGTGGCATAGGCTGCACCCGATGCGTCTGAAAAGGCATGAAGTTCCACCTTTCGAGCAAAAATTAGCTGCCTAGGTATTGTTAGCTGCAAACAGCGTTGCAAATGTTCGGCAATTGAAACCCATTCCTTGCGGTGCTCGTTGGAAATAGGTTTGTCCCAACTCAGTTTCTCCTTCCACAGTTTTTGCAGGAGAATCTTACCTCGAACAGCCACCGGGGACAAGATGCCCAGTGGGTCGAATATGGAAGCGAGGTTCTGCAAAATAGCCCTCTTGGTGGTCGCTTCCGAGGCGACAACCTTGAGGGGGTAGGAAATGGTGTCCTCGTTAGTATCCCATTCCATACCCAAAACCTTAATCGTAGTGTCTTCGGCGGCTGCATCGTTCTCTCGGAACTTCACGTTCGCCTCTGGACAATTGGACACCCACTCTCGTAAATTGAGGCCGGCCTTTTCGAAGAGAGACCGGGACTGAAGGAAGAAATCTTCCACTTCTGCTTCGGTGTCAAAGGTACCGAACAGATTGTCCACGTAGATTTGATTCAAAATCACGTCCTCGTAGTCGGTGTCTGAGTTTCGGACGTGGTGCTGAATGCAGGCAGCCAGCAAAAATGGACTGCAGGTGGCTCCGAATAAGACGGAAGTGAACCGATAGGTGACCAAAGGGCTTCTGGGGTCAGAAGGGTCTTTCACCCACAAAAAACGCGTGGAATCCCTATCTTCCAACCTGAGACGTATGGCTAAAAAGGCCTTCTCTATGTCCGAGGATGTAACGTAGCGTCTCAACCGAATTTTCAGAAGGATCTTGGTCAAATCAGTGATGAGGGAAGGTCCACTGTGTAAGCACTGATTAAGACTAGGATTGTTAGAAGAACAATCAAACACTAGTCTCAGTGCTGTGGTGGACGAGGACTTCCGGACCCCATGGTGGGGTAAATAGTGCAGCTTGGCTTTGGGGTGCATCGGAGTAATGGGAGTAACTTCTTCAATGAAGCCCCTTTCTAGTTGATCCTTGATAACATCGGCGTAACTCTCCATCAACGAAGCATCCCCTCTCAACCTTTTAAGGACGCTATATAAACGCCTCTTGGCCAAGGCGTAGTTGTCGGGAAGAGAGGGGTGCCTGTCACGCCAGGGTAACGACACCACGTATCGGCCATTTTCGAATGACAAGTTTTCTTCGAATGCCTCCAGCGTGGTTTTCTCGGCCGCTGTGAACTGTTCATTTGGCATAATACCAATCTGGGACAGTGACCAAAGTCGATCCAGATCTGGCGTAGGGGGGCCCGCCTCCGCCGTCGGGAGGGGGCCTAGGATCGTAGGGGGGCATGAGCGCTCAGAGCCCCGGGGCGTCAGCAACATTCCATCTTCCAGCTGGGGGGAGGATGGAATTTCAATGGTCGGGGAGCGCTCGAGGTGATGTCATGATTCACTGTCCTCCGGTGGCCCCGGCGGTCCATCCGCCCTCTGGAGGGAGGAATGGCCCAAGGCAACGTCGGTAGAACAACATGTAGTTCGAATCACCGTGTCCGCTGTCTCACTCGTATCCTGTAGCCCTTCTTCCAACTGGAGGGAAGAAATAGGTTGTGATTCAGCGGCTGGAGAGGTTGCCTCAGGACGGAGAGGCGCGGGGTCTGCACCCCGGGGCGCCTTCTTCACACCCCCTTCCGACTGGAGGGCAAGAGAGTGCTGTTCCGTCTGATGACAAGTAAGATCCGGTCTCCAATCGTTGGTGAGCCGAACTTCTGCTCTGAAAGCTGACACTACTGTAACTTGGGAAGCTGTGTTCTCAGAAGAAAACGGTAAAGGTCCCCAAATCATGTTGCCCACGTTGGTCTTCATAAGGTCGACGCCGAAACGGGACTCACATGATTTCAGGAATTGTCTCATGTGGTCCACACCGATCAGGAGTTGAATTCCATCGATCACATCGCTGTCAGGATAAGGATGAGCAAGATGGACACGTTGTCTACGAAGCATTCGGGTGGTTTTGACCAGGCCGGGAATCTGCAGATTAGATGGCAAGTGCTCCACCACAATAGCGGTGATGGGGACCGTACCTTCTTTTGTCTTGACTTGGAGAGTGACGACATCATGAGGGGCCGCCACGCCCTGCTGGTTGATTCCATTGATGGCAATCTCGACCTGGGAATGTGGTATGCATTGTAGTTTCTGTACTACTGATTTGGAAATTAAGGACTTCTGCGATCCGGCGTCGTATAGCGTTCTAAGAGTAAGGGTGT
Source organism: Trachelipus rathkii (assembly GCA_015478945.1). NCBI lineage: Eukaryota > Metazoa > Arthropoda > Malacostraca > Isopoda > Trachelipodidae > Trachelipus > Trachelipus rathkii. The sequence continues at coordinate 21,177 of JABUQX010048750.1, read as the reverse complement.
TAGCCCCACTGGATACAATCAAATCGGCCAACGGAAGTGCCATGCCTTTACCACCAGAACAAAGAGCGGCATAATGGCCCGAAGCGGGATCCCCTGAGGGTCCTGGGCCCTGCGGATCTGGTTGCGCTAGTGGGCGGCTGCTAGTTCGAGAGATTGGTTGAGGGCAAAATACGATGTGGTGGTCCGGTGCCCTGCAACGGAAACAAGCCCTAGCGTACTGACAGTCTGCTGTGGCATGATTTTCCGCTAGGCACCTTTCACACCAGCCGCGACTCCTAACCACTGTTCGTCTCATCTCTGGCGTTGTAAGCATAGTACATTCAGATGGGAAGTGCTCCTCCTTGCAGAACCGACAACTTCGCTTGTCCGGTCTGGCCGGGTTCCTGTCCTGCCTCGGAGGCTGGTTCTTGGGAAATGCTGGTTTATTTCCCGTGGCAACACTGTAGACACCTTCTGTTTGTTGGTACCACTTGGTCGTTTATCCGCGTAACCCCTCGAAACTTCCTCCCTCCTTTGGAAGTCGGGATTGGTCTTTGGTTTGTTCGTGAAAGGTTTGGCGGCTTGCAAGAATCCGATGGCCTGGTCAACCAAGTCCAATACTGATTGGATCGTCCAGCTCTTACGCGCGTCGGACCAAGGAATTCTTTCCTTAACTTCCGCTGGCAATTTGAAAGAAAGTTGCGTCCCCAAGATAATGGAACAACCTTGACAGTCCCCAATTACCTCCTGGTTCTTCAGAGACTCTGTGAAACAAGTAACATCAGCTTTAAAACGAAAAAGATCGGCGTAAGTATTTTTAGGGCTAGGGAGCCCGCCTAACCGGGCAATGAGGGTCTCTATGAGCTTTGACTTGTCGCCATAGTTGTTTTTGAGAAGAGATAGCGCAATGCTATAGTTTTCTCCCCTCACTGCGAACCCTGAGATTAATTGTTTGGCATCCCCACGCAAGCTCTGGAGTAAGGCGTGGAGTTTTTCTATGGGATCATAATTATGTCCGTTAACCATGGCTTCAAATGACTCTATATAGCTAGCGAACTCCAGAGGATCCCCGCCGAAGGTAGGTAAGTTCCTGGTGGGGGCCTTGAAAAGCGTGGGAGCCCGCCGACCCCCCGAACAACAAGAGGCTCTCGATGGTGAAGGGGATCGACTCGTTCTGTGACTGACCCTCTCTCTGGCGGCTAAAGTGTTGTTTCCGGCGTTGATCGCTTTACGGATGGCTAGGTGAAGTCTCCGACTCTCCGCGTAATCGGTCATGAAATCGTCGCGATCCAGGTAATCTTGGATCACGACGCTCGCCTCCTCCAACTGGGTAAGAGTCTCCTCCAAATGCTGTACTAGTGCTAAGATGTCCCCTGCCGGGGAATCCGGACTCCCCACCAACTCCTTCAGTTCGGTCATTTCCGCTGAGGCGTTCTGACTGAGGGCATCTCTCTGTCGTTCGGCGAACTTCACCCGTTTTGGTTTGTTTTTCTGATTTTGTTGCTGACCTCTATTTTGTTGGTTATCCTGGGTCGGGGTCAAATTCAAATCTGCCGGAGGGGGTGTCCCGGGAGGATTCCCCTCTTCTGCGTTGGTGTCGCTGCGTCCGGCCTTTGCGACGTACTCTGTATCAAAGGAAAGCGAAAAGAAAGAAAAAAAAATTCTTTTCAGTACGAACCACTGACTACGGCGTCGCTGCGCCGTGGTCAGTAAGAGGTTGGGTGCGAAAGGTCTCTTGGAATGCTCCAATACCCTTAAACACACCTCAGAAATCGTCGTACTACTTATCAGAATTCCTGTGATTTATTTCCTGCAAATAAGTAAGAGATAGCAGCGATAGCGGGCGCATGCAAGTAAAAGCGTTGCAGAGAAACTTAAACTATAACTTAATATCTAATCTTAAACTAACTTATGGCTATGCTCATATAAGACAACAAAAAAAAAAAAAAAAAAAATATACACACAAACAAATCACAAGACTTACCTTATTTTCCTGTTTTATGTGGAATATCTGGTGCGGCGCAGAGTCCAATGGGCCAATTTGATACTAATAAATTTAACAGCAATGATAATAGTACTTATGACTTTAATAGTAATCTGAAAAAAAAATTTTGCATACACCCCTGTATGTATGGGTGCGCGCACGGGTTTGTCTCTGTAAATACGGGGTTGCAAGTGTGTCTTCAAAGACCACAACAACCCCAATACCCAACAAAAAAAAAAAAAAAAAATAAATAAAATAAAAAAAAAAAAAAATTCGGAAAAATAATACACACTCAAGCTGTGTGTATTCGTATGTGTGTACTGTGTGTGTGTGTGTATGAGTGTGTGTAACCTCAGATCCCCAACACCCTGTACACCACACAACGACAACAAAATTAAAAACAAAAATCGAAAAGGAAACGTCACACACGCAAGTGTGTGTATGTGAGTGTGTGTAACCTCAGATCCCCAACACCCTGTACACCACACAACGATAACAAATAATAAAAACAAAATCGAAAAAGAAACTTCACACACGCAAGTATGAATGTGTGTGTGGGTGTGTGTGTGTGTGTATGTGAGTGTGTGTGTCCTCAGATCCCCAACACCCTGTACATCACACAACGATAACAAAATATAAAAACAAAAATCGAAAAACAACGTCACACACGCAAGTCTGCCCAGTGTGTATGTAAGTGTGTGTAACCTCAGATCCCCAACACCCTGTACACCACACAACGATAACAAATAATAAAAACAAGAGACAATACTGACAAATAAGCACAAGAACAAATAAATTCAAACCCAGGTTGCAGTAATAGTAATAATACTAATAATAATAATAATAATAATAATAATAATAATAATAATAATAATAATAATAATAATAATAATAATAATAATAATAATAGTAATAATAACAATAATAATAATAATAATAATAATAATAATAATAATAATAATAATAATAATAATCTCAATAATAATAATAATAATAATAATAATAATAATAATAATAATAATAATAATAATAATAATAATAATAACAGAACAATGGAAAAAGAACCTGTAGAGATGGCTAAAACAACGAAATTCGCACAGAGAGCACTGCGCTTTTTCCAAATATGTTAAAAAATAGCACCCTCCCTTGTTCTTCCCCAATATACTACAATGTTGCAAATGTGCAACGCGAAAATATGTATTAAAGGAACATTAAACAAAAGCATGAAACACAAAAATTATACGAAAAAACACTGCCCTCCTCAAATTGCTAAAAAAAGAAACCTTTCCTTATATCCCCCCAAGTATACTACAATGTGCAAAGTTCCAAGCGAACTATGTATATAAAGGAAACTAAAGAAAGATATGAAACACAAAAAAAATATAGCGAAAAAACACTGCCTTGCTTTAAATGCGCTAAAAAATAGAACCCTTTCCTTATATCCCCAATATACTACAATGTTGCAAAGGTTGCAAGCGAACTATGTATATAAAGGAAACTAAAGAAAGATATGAAACACAAAAAAAATATAGCGAAAAAACACTGCCTTGCTTTAAATGCGCTAAAAAACAGAACCCTTCCTTGTTTCCCCCAATATACTACAATGTTGCAAAGGTTGCAAGCGAACTATGTATATAAAGGAAACTAAAGAAAGATATGAAACACAAAAAAAATATAGCGAAAACACTGTCTTGCTTTAAATGTGCTAAAAAATAGAACCCTTTCCTTATATCCCCCAATATACTACAATGTTGCAAAGGTTGCAAGCGAACTATGTATATAAAGGAAACTAAAGAAAGATATGAAACACAAAAAATATAGCGAAAAAACACTGCCTTGCTTTAAATGCGCTAAAAAACAGAACCCTTCCCTTATATCCCCAATATACTACAATGTTGCAAAGGTTGCAAGCGAACTATGTATATAAAGGAAACTAAAGAAAGATATGAAACACAAAAGAATATAACGAAAAAACACTGCCTTGCTTTAAATGCGTTAAAAAATAGAACCCTCTCCTTATATCCCCAATATACTACAATGTTGCAAAGGTTGCAAGCGAACTATGTATATAAAGGAAACTAAAGAAAGATATGAAACACAAAAAAAATATAGCGAAAACACTGCCTTGCTTTAAATGCGCTAAAAAATAGAACCCTTTCCTTATATCCCCAATATACTACAATGTTGCAAAGGTTGCAAGCGAACTATGTATATAAAGGAAACTAAAGAAAGATATGAAACACAAAAAATATAGCGAAAAAACACTGCCTTGCTTTAAATGCGCTAAAAAACAGAACCCTTCCCTTATATCCCCAATATACTACAATGTTGCAAAGGTTGCAAGCGAACTATGTATATAAAGGAAACTAAAGAAAGATATGAAACACAAAAAATATAGCGAAAAAACACTGCCTTGCTTTAAATGCGCTAAAAAATAGAACCCTTTCCTTATATCTCCTGGTACCCAATTATTGCAATTGCAAGAGTGAAATATATACAAAAAAAAAGAATATGGTCTAAAGAAAAAAGCTAAAATATACGAAATTCACTGAGAAGCCACTGAACTTCCCTTTAACATAGAAAAGTTAAGCCCTTTTCTTTATATTCTTTAACGTATAAATTGTTGCAATTGCACGGATGAAATATATGCAAGAGAGGAATATGGTCTTAAGAAAAAAGCTAAGATATACAAAATTCACTGAGAAACCATCAAGCTTCCTTAAAACATATGAAAGCGCATTCGCAGTAATAATAATAATAATAATAATAATAATAATAATAATAATAACAATAATAACAATAATAATAATAATAATAATAATAATAATAATAATAATAATAATACTTGCGAAGAAGGTCTCTTAGGAGTGGTGAATGAAATATATAATTTCATATATGTGTTTTGGAGAGATTGCTTAGGTGCAGGTTTTCATTGCAAATGCAAGCTAAATTATAGTTTTACCATCCGGTTCTAACGGACCACAATGTGAAATGACAAATTAGAATCATAGAAGAAAGTTTCAAAAAGGATAGTGGACTGTATTTTGAGGTGTTATTTTGTCATTCACTCCCAAAACCCTCATCCCCCTTCGTCACCCTCTGATAATGTTATCTCTTAGGTGAAAAGCGGAACAAGGAATTCTGGCCAATATAGTATAGTATTTGTGTCATAAAATATCATGGATAAGTTTAGATAATAACATGTAAGTGAGTTTATCAATAACTGTAGTGATTATACATGTAGGGAAGATACGAATGATTGAAGAAAGACCAATCAATCACGCGTTTCTACTTTCGATCAGGAAGAGAAGAGTCAACAGCAGATCCCTGAAGGGGATCGAGAAAACCCCCTACGCCCGCCGAGCCATGCAACAATCTCAGCGTCCTGATATAGTGTATCAGAGTACCTTTAGATAGAAGGAAGCCAGAGATAGCATGCAACAGGTGTAAATCTTAGTTATGAAAGAAGAGGAATGAAGTTAATTAGTATTGTAGATGTTTGTAACGTCAAAATGTTAGTAATCTACGATAGTCTACGATGTTTACAGGGAAGAGGTGTGAGTGATTTTACGTTAAAGGGGGTGTTACGACTCGACTCCCTGTTGCAAATTGCAGAGCCGATCGAGTCTCTATCATCCAACAAACTCTCACCCTCTCTTAATAATAATCTAAGTTAAACGCTCAGGAGAGCACGATACATAAGAGTATACGTTCTAGGTGGGATGGATTGTGCATATAATAAAAAAAAACGTCGGATACAACAGAGGTGATCAACAGTTTTGCAGAACTATCGTCTCGTTGTAAGTGAAGTTGCCTATATAAGAAACTTCTCCAGGACTATAGCAACTCTCGGTTCGATTGTTTCATATAGAAGTAACATCTTAAGAGTAAAAGAAAAAGAATTCAACACTCACCATGACTTCTTGATACAAAGAAACCTCAAACCTACAAACCCTTTTTCTAAGAATAAAGAAGTTCTCATAATCATTCAGTTGAAATTCGCAAGGCGAACTCCGTAGATTTACGTCAATTTTGTACTATATATATATACAAATTAAACAACATTTTTGAAAGCGGGACACAGAGAACTGCGAATTCAAACACTGTACTTCATCAAAAAATATTTACATAATCAGAAATAGACCGCGAATGAAAAACTACAGCATAAGGATTCCCTTCTTTCCTCCTGGGAAAGAAAATAAATTCTATCACTA
>JABUQX010048750.1:0-5000 GCA_015478945.1 Trachelipus rathkii | reverse complement strand
AATTACAATTACAATAATAATAATAATAATAATAATAATAATAATAATAATAATAATAATAATAATAATAATAATAATAATAATAATAATAATAATAATAATAATAATAATAATAATAATAATAATAATAATAATAAAAAGCTTCAATAGAGTATGCGTTGTAAAGTCATGCCATAAATATAAATAATACATCTTTAATCGTTCCTAATTGATATTGATCCTTGAAAATTATTAGAGTCCTTTATTATAAATAATTAGGAAATAGTAAACTTAAATAAACGGACTTTTTGATCCTTTGACAAATAACATTCTAAAAGATAAATATAAAGTTTTAAAAAGCACTTTTGTTTACTGCTAATGAATCTTGACTTAGTTGCCAGGGTTGTCAGGTTAGAGTTGAAACCCAAATTAAAATTTATCCTTTTTTTTTCTCGCATGTTTTTTTTTATTAAAATGTTTTAAATTTTTTAATAGTTAATAAATAATTAATAGATTGGGTTCTTTGTGTGTTATTTACTTATATGTAGGAAAATATATGACTTGTGTGTATGTGTGGTGTGTGTGTGTGTGGTGTGTGTGTGTGTGTGTGTGTGTGTGTGTGTGTGTGTGTGTAGGTGTACAGTTAGAGGTTTTAAATAGGTTACACCGCTTTAATGAATTTAATTAATTTTTTGGGAAATAAAATTTCGCACATAATTTGATTACGGTTTATGCAATTGTTAGAATATATCATCATCATGAAACAATAATGACTATAAAAATATATATAAAAATATAATATAAATATATATATATATAATAATATAATATATATATATATATATATATATATATATATATATATATATATATATATATATATATGTGATACTATATATATATATATATATATATATATATATATATATATATATTACAAATGGACCGAATATTCATTTTCGTTTTCGTATTCAAGAATATTAGCCTATTTTTATTATTCGCATTCGTATTCGAAAATTTTATCCGAATATAAAACGAATATTTTATATTATCGCAAAAATCATTTGCCACACGTTAATACTAGAGTTGCAACCTGGGATATTTATTATCGTCAGTTAAATCCCTATGTTATTGGTGAAATTCTATTGCGCGCTATTCAAAGTTGAATAATTATAATAATGGTAAATACATCTACTTTGGTCTGGGATTATTTCGATGTCATATCCGATGAAAAGGCTAAGTGCAAACTTTGTAGCATGAATTATTCCCGAAAAAGGGGAGTTACATCAAGTCTCAGAAACCATCTAAAAATTAAACATATTGAAGAGTTCAAACGAATGTTTGAAAAGAAGGATTAAAAAAGGAAAATCGAAAGCGGAAGGCATCACCAACGCCTCTTGTAAAAGCAAAAAAGCAAGCAACTCTCGAAATGTGCTTCGAGAAAAACAAAATATGGAATGCCAACGATGTAAAAACTATAAGAAAAGATACCAAAATAGCCGAGATGATTGTATTAGACGACCTTCCATTTTCACACGTATAAGATGTTGGTGCAATATAGGATAGTTAACTTAAAGACATCTAATATTTATGTTGAAGATAGAATAAGAAGAATGGGTTTAATAATATTCGTATTCATATTCGTATTCGTGATATAAAAAATATTCGCATTCGTATTCGTATTCGCGAATATAAAAAATTCATATTCTTTCCACCTCTAATATATATATATATATATATATATATATTATATATAATAAAAAAAATATATAATTTATTATATATATATAATATATATATATATATATATATATATGATATATAAATATATAATATATATATATATATATAGTATATATATATTATATATATCTCTATAATATATATACTTTAATATATAATATATATATATATATATCCCTAAAGTCTGGAAACATATGGAATAAGTAAAAGTTTCCTGATATAATATTTATTAACAACATTTTCTTCAGTTGGAATATTCACTAACGTCTTCAATATGATATCCATCATTTGCGATGCACAGGTTGATGGGTTTTGCTAAATTCAAGTGAACCCGATGCTAATAAATCCACATTGCCGCCCATTTGAGCACACTCGCTCTTTATGCGTTCAATCAAGTGTGTTTAATCTGTGATTTTGAATGAGTACACGTTGTCCTTTAGCATACCCCAGAAAAAAAAGTCAAGGGGACTAAGGTCAGGTGACCGAGTAGACCACTTCACACTACCACGTCTTCCAATTATAGTTACTGACATTTCCTGTGCCCAGACTTTAAGGACACCCTATATATATATATATATATATATATATATAATATATATATATATATATATATATATAGTATATATATTAAATTATATATATATATATATATATATATAATATATATAATATTATATATAATAGTATATATATATATGATACATATATATACATATATATAATATATATAAATATAATATTATATATATATATATATATATATATATAATATATATATATTAATATATATATAATATATAATAAATATATATATATATATTATATATATTATATATATATATATATATATATATAATATATATATATAAATACTATATAGTATATATATATATATAATATATATATATATATATATAATATAATTGCAAGTATGTATATATATAAACATATACATATACATATATATAAATATATATATATATATACTATATATATATATATATATATATATATATATATATATATATATATATATATATATATTATATATATATATATATATATATATATATATATATATATATTATATACTATAGTGATAAAACTAGTGTTTAAGTATTTAATGTATTGAGTAATAATAGTTGTTAGTAGTGTAATTATTACCGTCACTGATGTTAGTTGTAATATATATTTAGTATATTGATATGCACTATGCCATGTATATATGTATGTATGTGTATATATTAATTAATATTTTTTTTTTATTTTATATATTTTATATTATTTATTTTATTAGCGCCCGTAGCTCAGTGTAAGAGCACTCGCCAAACAAAGTGAAGGGTCCCCAGCGTCACATGGTCAGGTGGGAGAATGTGAGCTATTCTCCCCTTGGGCTTGGCTTCGTGCCTGCTCACCGTTAAACAATAACACCCCTTCCTCGATTAGGCTCTGCCCGTGAGTGATGGTGTTTATCTCTGTAAAACAAAATATATATAATATATATATATATATAATATATATATATACTATAATATATATACTATAATATATATATATAATATATAATATAATATATATTATCATCATCATCATCATCGTCATCGTCATCATCTTCCTCATATCCCCAGATTGGGGTCGAGATTTGTAGCATACAACGGAACAGAAAAGTAGTAGACGAATATGACGCAACTCGAAAAGAAAGCCCAGACTTACCATCCCCTTTGTAACCTAAAGTGAGAACTCGTTGCAGTCAGAAAAAAATCAATCTCAGCGTTTCATTGGACTGCGACGGACCCTCACTGTGGCATCTCGTTAATGTAGGTTCAAATCCCCTGGGCAAGGCCTACAATCATACACCCTCACACAACCATGCCATTCAATCCTATTATTCACCTTTCTTCTAGCCTCTGCCAAACTCACATTCCTCTCCCCTCAGGCATTTCTTTACTGATTCAATTCACTTTTTCTTCGGTCTCCCAGCTTTGTTGATTCCCAGCATACTCACCACTATACATCCACGCTTAACAACCGACCATCATCCATCCTTTCCATATGACCAAACCATCACAATGTACTCTCGTTTATTCTCTCATTTACGCCTTTCTTCACACACACACACTTAACTCTCTAATGCGTTCATTCCTCATTTAATCAATTCTCCTCACACCTAATACGCCTCTAAGATTGCCCATCCGAACAAATTGTTTCTTAGATCTATACCTCTTATTCCAGACCATATTTTCACTACTATACATTAACACAGGTAACAACATACCTTCATGCAAAACCCTAGCTAACTCAAGACTTAGTTTCTTTATATCCACCAAATATTTAGCTGCATCAGCCACCTTCCTACCATTCACAACTTTCCTACTAAACTCTGCATCTTACGTTCCCTTTTCCTTGAATATATATCCTAAATATTTAAACTCAGGCACTTGTTCCAGTTGCTCACCATCTAACAACTTCACACCGCGGATTGTCCTCACTTGCTACCATAACCTTACTCTTATCTACATTTACTTTCAAACCCCTCCTTTTACACACCCTGCCAAACCCCTCTACCATTCCTCTCAAACTCTTCAGATTTGCCATACAAAACTAAAATTATCCGCATATAGTAAGTAGGGCACCCTCCACTCTTTTCCATTCTCCATCATCCTAACACCTTCCCCTGCCACACCTACCTCTAATTATTTCATAAACCCCATACATATATAAATTGAATATATAATATATATATATATATATATATAATATATATATATATATATATATATATATATATATATATATATATATATATATATATATATGCACTCGTGCTACTCGAGCTCAGCACGTTATTATTATGAAAAAGAACGAGCTTCTTCAAATTTCGCAGTTATCATAAAATTCTCTTATTTTTTTGTTAAAATAGAATCATCTGAAAGAAATACATTCATAATACAAATGAAAGATAATGTAAAATTTAAACAAAATAAGAATCATCGCAATTGAATAATGCTATTTTTTTAATCATTATAAATGGTAACGGCTCATGCCTCTCCGAAAAAGCGGGGAAAAAATTCGAAGACAGTGTACAATACATATTCGTTAATTTAATTTTTTTTACAAGTTTTTTTTCCTACCTAGGAATCTAATAAATCACTCGTTTTATTTAAAAAAAATTAAAATAAACATTTACTTGTTCTTAATGTCCATTTCGGATAAAAATAATTAATGTATTTAAATTCAATATCTGAATTGAAAAAAAAAACAATAAGGAATCTCTGCGG
>JABUQX010048749.1:42500-47104 GCA_015478945.1 Trachelipus rathkii | reverse complement strand
GCGAAGACCGGAGAAGAGTCCGAGTTGGACTTAGTTGGTTAATACTGATTTGGGGAAAAAAGGGCAGGAAAGCGTCTCGTACAGTTTTGGCATGAACATCAGCTAACCATTTTAAACACAAACTTTCATTAGACGATGCGACGACTGTATACCTGGAGTTCTTCCAACGGTGATGATGCTCTGTTTCGCAACGAAGAATTTCCCTGATGCTGATTGCGGTTTGGGCGATGAGCTTTTGGCGGCCGTAGTGATGAATCGTTTCTGCAAAGTTAAAAAAAATCTTGGAACACGGAAGTTTGATATTAATAAGATCCCCCTGGCATATACAGTCGAAACGAAGAACAGATTCAATGTGCTTAGCATTGAGGAGAGTACTTCGGATGAGTTGTAGGGTGTCATCAAGATGATTATCAGGGAATCAGCTGAGCAGCATATACCATATAAAAAAACTAACAAATCTGCCTAGTGGATTTCTGATGAAACCATCAAAATCGTAGAGAGCAGAAAAGTAAGAGCAGCTGGAAAATGGGATGAACAAAGGAGGTTGAACACACTGTTTCGGAGATCAGCGAGGAGAGATAAAGAACATTACTGGAATGAACGGTGTAGAAGGTTGAAAGAAGAAAACAGGAAAGGGTATACGAGAGAAATGTTCACTCAGGTAAAGAAAACAAGAGCACTTTTACTGGCACGTAAGTCTATGATACGCGCAGAAAATGAGGAGGAGCCGCATGATCATCGAGCGATACGAGAAAGATGGCTGACTTTCGTGCAACAACTGTAATAGAGTGGTGATCACTGACTGCTAATGCGAGATCAGTCGCTGGAGCTGGAACCTGATATTCTTGATGATGAAGTTGCATGGGTGATTAAGCAGCTATCTAAGGAAAAGGCATCGGGAATAAATGGAATTCCAGCGAAGCTCTTGCAACCGATCCCTACCACAGCATTGGCGACTCTGTGCCAGCTCATTTGGAAAACATGTCAATGGCCGGATGAGTGGAAAAAGTCCGTCTTCGTACCAATACCAAAAAAAGGCAACAAAAATGCTCCAACTATCGTACATCCCTTGATACACACGCTAGCAGTCTACTAAAGATCAAAAAACTGCACTTGAGAGTAATCATCGATAGAGAAATGCCAGACATTCAGGCTGGTTTCCGGAGTGACAGAGGTACCAGAAACCACTTCGCCAATCTAAGGTGGATTATCGAGAGGTCACTAGAATATCATAAAAAACTCTGAATGTGTTTTATTAATTATAAGAAGGCTTTCGTTGCATTGGAGTACGAAAGTTTGACATGTCTCCTAGAAATAAGAACACCATTCACCATTGTTACTGCCTATTCCGCACTTACATGACCAGAACCGTATACAAATTGGTTAAAATCGGAAGGAGTGAGATAGACTGTATCTATCCAGCAGCTTTTCAACCTGTATGCCGAGCGGATCATCGAAGGCAATACCAGAGACATCGGCATTTGAGTCAAGATAGCGTAGAAATCAGCAACCTTACATACTATGATAAGGACAACCCTACTACCAAAGCAAGCAAATTGAACGACTTCTCTTAAATGTTCAGAAGTGAGAAGTAGGTCAAATCGAACAAACGTAAAGAAAACAAAAGGTGATGAGGAACCTCCGAAACGAAATGTGATAAAGAGCAACAAATGATGAAATTAGACAGTCCAAGACCATATTTTTTTGCTCCAAATTGACTAAAGGGGGGTGGAACACTACACCGAAATCAATCCACGCATTGATTCTGACGGAGCCGATGATGAGCATGAAGATCATCTGCCGTTTTCGGAGTTCTCATCACCTTTGTTTTCATTTACGTGTATCAGATTTTAGACTAACCTTCTCACTCTTGAACATTTAGAGAAGCTTCCATATCTTGCTTGCTTCGGCTAGTAGAGTTTCTTAATCTAGTATGTAAGGCTTGCTGATGTGCCTACCGACCTATCTTACTCCAATGCCATGTCTTCTTGGTATTGCCTTTCGGAATGATCGCCTCGGCATACAGTTGAAAAGCTGCGATAGAATACAGTCCTATCTCACTCCTTTCCCGAGTTTAAACCAATTGTCTACGATTCCTTCCAGTAAAGTATCGGATAGCAAGACATGGTGAATAGTTTCTATTTCTAGAACATTCCACAACTTTCCTTACTCAATGACAATCGAAAGCCTTCTTAATTAATTAAAACACATTTCAGATTTTTTATGTATTCTAGACCTTCGAATAATCCACCTTAGATTGCCGAAGTGGTTTCTTCGGTACCTCTTCACTCCGGAAACCAGCCTGAATGTCTGGCATGCTCTATCGATATACCCCTTCAAGTGCAGTTTTCTGATCTCTTAGCTAAACCTTGTAGCGTCATGGGTATCAAGCATGGTACATAGTTGCAGCAATCTTTTCTGCTTGCCTTTTTTGTTGTAGGTACGAAGACACTTTGCCACCATCCGCCATGACATGTTATCCAAATGAGCTAGCCACAGAGGTCGCCCAATCTGTGTAGGATTCGATCATGCAGAGCTTCGCTGGAATTCCATTTATTCCCATGCCTTTTCTTAGTAGCGCTTAATCACCCAGCACTTCAATCATCCCAAGAAACTTCAGGTTCCAGCTCACGGCGACGTGATTCGCATTACATCATATCACCACTCTATCTACATTGTTGCACGAATAGTCAGCCATCTTTCTCGTTATTCGCTCGATGATCATCGGCTCCTCCGCATTTTCTGCGCGCTCATCATAGACTTTACGTTGCCAGTAAAATGCTCTTGTTTTCTTTACACTGATGAAGCAATTTCTCTCGATATTCCTTTCTGTATCTTCTTTCCAACCTTCTAATACGTTCATTCCAGCAATGCTCTTTATTTCACTTCGCTGCTCTTTGTAACAAAGTTTTAGTCTCCTTTGTTCATTCCTTTTTCCAAGCTACTTTGCTTCTTCTCCTGTCTCGAGCTCCCGATGTTTCATTCAGCAAATCACGGGCATATCTCTGCCAGGTCGCTCATATGGATGTGCTGCTCAGCTGGCTCCTTGATATCATTTGATGTCACCCCAAACTCATCCTAAGAACCCTCTCCTCATTGCTAAGCAATGCGAATCTGTTCTTCTTACGATGATTATGCCAGGATCTTATAATAATCAAACTCCGGCTCCAAGTGTTTCTAACGTGCACACAACGAAACACCACTCTGACCACTGCCAATAGCTCATGGTCAGAACCGCAATCTACACCGGGTGAAAAGTTTTCACTGCGAGACAGAACTTCTTCATTTCTGCTGACCACAAATAGAATTTACTTGTACGATGTTCACCGTTGGGGAATGTGCACGTATATAGTCGACGTCTTGGTTGTTGAAATTAGGTGTTCATAATAGTTAGCTGATGCCTTGGCATAATTGTAAGAGACGGTTCCTGCCTCTTTTCTACCCCAATAAACGATTACCCAAATAATGCATGTCTCTACTCTGCCCGTCTTCGCGTTAAACTTCCAATATTTGAAGAAGGTTCCTATTTGTACTTTTTGACTCATATTATATTACTACTATATATATATAATTATACTATATGTATAATGATATATATATATATATTATATAATAATATACTATAATATATAATATATATATTATATATCCTATATATATAATGTTAAAAAAGGGCAGAAAAAAATTTTAAGGAATAAAGGGACGAAAAAAACTGTTACTTATTCAAATCTACGATTAACTCTAAAGCAATTCATTTCATATCCTATATCATATATATATAATATATATATATATATATCTATATATATATATACTATATACTATTATTATAATATAATAAATTATATACTATATATATATATATATAATAATAATTAATAATATATATATATTTCTATATATAATATATAATATATATATACTGTATAATTAATATATAATATAATATATAAAGATATATATATATAGAATTATATAATATAATATATATACTATATATCATATATATATATACTATACTATATATATATATAATTATATATATATATATATATATGAATAATACAAAGAAGTCATAAAAACTTGACTTTAAGATATCTATGTAAAATAATATTTTAGGCTTACCATGTCGTCTATGAATGCGGACATTAAAACTGGTTTCCGAACTTCTCTGTTCTATCATATCTCGTCTCAGACTGCCAATTGTTCAAAGGGTAAAAAATAAGTTTAGTTTTTCGTTATTAAATTATATATAATAAATTGTTTTATTGTCCTAATGTAAGGTCTTTAGGTTGTCTTCTGTTCTGATTTTTGTATGTTGTACCTCTTTAACAGCATGCTGTTTACATATTTAGATTTTATAGTATTATATTTTTGTATATTCAAAGGTTATCAAAATGATTAAAAATTAGGCCAAGAAATATTTTTAATTTTTGAGGAAAATGCTGAATTTTATTCTTTTTTAGTGTACAATTATTTATTATTATTATATATTATTATTAAATTAATTATTTATATTATTTATTATTATCATTTATTTATTATTATATTATTATTATTATTATTATTATATCCTTCACAAATAAAGAATAAGTATATTATCT
>JABUQX010048749.1:10000-25000 GCA_015478945.1 Trachelipus rathkii | reverse complement strand
TATTTAATTATATATTATTATTATTATTTTCTTTGTCTCATAGATTACGTTTTGAATTATCAAAGGTTGCAATTAACACAAAAGAAAAAAAAAAGAGAAAAAAAGAACACTAAAATTTTTCATTTAGTTAAAATTTAATAACATTTATTTGAAATATTTGGAATAATTTGTGAATTCATGCATTGATGAAATTAAATTTATATATGAATGTCATAATCAATTAATAGGTCTTACAAGCCACACATTTCAAACATCCAAAATCCTGCCTTATATGTTAGTTATGAAGGATACTTTTGAATTTTTTATTGTGGTTATATACATATCTTCATACATTCAATATATATATAATAATATATATATTATAAATTTTTTATATAATAAAGAAATAAATATATGTATATTATATATATATATTATAATATATATATATATAATATTATATAATATATATATTATATACTATAATATATATATAATTATAATATATATATATATATATATATATAATATATATATATTTACTAAATTATTATTACGATTCTGTTATCTATTTATTTATTATTATCCTTTTATTAGTTATGTTTATTTTAATATTATTTATTTATTTATTTGTTATAATGTATTTATTATATTGTGTTTATTTATTACTCTTCATTTATTAGTGTTAATTTATATGTTTATGTTTTTAGATTTAAATTTACATTTTAAAGTATTAATGAAATAAGAATCATGATTTGTATATGCATAAACAAATTTATTTTATTTTTATTTAAAAGAAACAGAAAAGTTCTTGATATAAACTTTTTTTTTCCTTTGAATATTTTAAACTTCAATGCAGATAAAATATAAAATTTTTCCCATTTAAAAATAAATATATTAAATAAATTTATTACTAGTTGTTAGATATTCTGGCCATACTAGCAACGTTTAATATTCTATGCTATTTTCCTTATAAATATATAAGCAAAATAAAAAAAAAAATAACAATCAAGTAGCAGAGAGATAACAATTAAGTTTTATGGTTAAATCTCTAAATATACGATTTTAAAAACGTCCTTTTTTAAAACTAGACAAAAAATGATAAAAAAATGCTTAAACTTCAAGCTATAAGTACAATGCAACAAGGGGGAGAGGTAAACTGTTAATAACCTTTTCTATATATTATTTATATATAGTTATCATTTCTCTATATTTATTATTTAGGATTTCTAGAAGCAAGTACAAATAAAGAAGTATTCTATACAGGAACATGGGTAATACGTATACTGAACACAAACAAAAATAAATAAAATTATTTGTATGGAAAAAATAATTACTTATAAACACTAATAAACAAAAAAATAAATAATAAAAAAATAATAATTTTCATTTCTATTAGTATTAAATTTTAGTAGATTATAACCAAAATAAATCTACATTTTAAGCAATTCATTTTATTTTGATTTATTTATAAATTTATTATATCATTACTTGGGTAAAATTTAATTTCTATAATTGTAACATTTCATTTTTTTTTTATATAATTATTTTTAGGTTTGTACCTCTCTGCTCCTTATCACCCATACAGAATCATTGATCAAAACTCTCTCGGTGATATTCTGCATTAAAAAAAAAAAATAAAAAAGGATTAAAAAAAAAAAATTTGACAGGAATGTTAAAAATTAAACGGGAACAAAATCACTAAAAAAAAATTTTTTTTTAAAAAGAATAAAAAGAAATAAGCATTATTGTAAATGTTAAGCAGATTATTATTAGAACACACTTTCCTAACTTGTTAAATAATAATAATAATAATAAATAATAATAAATAATAATAATAATAATAATAATAATAAATAATAATAATTAAAATTATATTAATAAAAATATAATAGATATAAAGAATAATATAAGTTCTTTTGTATCGATTTTACTTTGTTATTATTTATTATTATATTATTATTTAAATATAATTTGTATATTATTATTATTATTATTATTATTATTATTATTATTATTATTATTATTATTATTATTATTATTATTATTATTATTATTATTATTATTATTAACTCAATATCAGTATTTATTTCAATGTATGATTTTGTTGCTTTTTCAACCCTCCTGAAAGTATTACTTTCTACAGAAGAATTTTTTTTTTTTTTTAATATTATTCTAGAATAAATAAAACTTGATTTAATACAAAATATAATGAAATGTCCAAATTTTTTTTTAAACATCTTAAATAACAAAAAATAAAAACTTTGTTGACGTTAACTTTATGGTGTTATTTATTGATATTGTTATACGACATTTATTTATCAAAATTATTAAAATTCTTACAAATAAAATTATTTCCTTTGAAATGTTCCGAATGTATACAACGTAAGCCGGTATTGTGATTAAATCCAAACATCTTATTTTATTCTAGATAATATAAGAAAAAAACATTCTTTCTACAGATGGAAATACTTTCAGCGAGGCTTGAAAAAACAACAAAATCATATATTATTATTATTAATTATTATAATTATTATATTATTATTATTTATATTAGTTATATTATTATTATTATTATTATTATTATATTATTATTATTAGTATTATATTATTATTATATATTATTTTATTATTATTATATTATTATTCATTATTTTATTATTATATTATTATTATTATTATTATTATTATTATTTTTATTATTATTATTATTATTATTATTATTATTATTATATTATATTATTATTATTATTATTATTATTATTATCATTATTATTATTATTATTATTATTTATTATTGTATTATTATTATTATTATATTTTATTATTATTATTATTATGTATAATTATTATTATATTATTATATTATTATTATTTTATTATTATTATATTATATTATATTATATTATTTTTATCAGTATTATAATTATTAATATTATTATTATTTTATTATTATTATATATTATCAGTATTATTATTATTATTATTATTATTATTATTTTATTATTATTATTATTATATTATTATTATTATTATTATTATTTATGATTATTGATTATCGTTGTTTTATTATTATTATTATTATTATTATTATTATTATTATTTTGCAATTTTACTTTTTATTTCAAATTTTCAATTTTTATTTCCATTTTTATTTTTATTTTTATTTAATTATTATTATTTATTATTATTATACTATTATTTTATTATTTATTATTATTATATATATTATATTATTATATATTATTATTATTAAGCTGTAGTAGTAATATTCGTTTTATATTTAGCTAAAATAGTAGCCCAGTATTAGTTACATTCTATATAGAATATCTGAAGCAAGACAGCCGTCTAATTGAGTTGAATTTAATTGATTTGGGGTTATTAACATGTGTAACAATGATTTTGCCAATCGAATTATTAATGTATTTTCCTTTCAGAAGAAGATCTTAGATCAAAGTTACTTGATTTTCATTTATTTATTTATTTATTGTTTAATATATTTGTAGGAAAGTTGACAACATCTATTACAATGAGTAAACAGCGCCATGTTTAGCATTATGTTAGATCGTTTGATTAGGATAAGTTTTTTTTGGTTTTTTGGTTAAAAATCATTGGATTTTTTGTTTCAATAGTTCGTTTGATTAGCGTTAAGTTTTTTTTAGTTTTGTTAGGTTTAATACTTACATATAGTTAGGCTAGGATGAAGTTTTTATTTTTAGGTTAGGTTGTTTTTTTATTATTGTTAATTAGCGTTCTATTGTATTGACAGTTGAATTGATACTAAATGTTTGTGTCAAAAAATTCAAAATAATGGTTTGTGGTGTATTAAAAATGTCAAAAATTAATTCTTTTGGGAATTAATGTGTACAAAAATTTAAAAAAAAACATATACGCTATTACTCTTACGCTTCAAATATGCTATTCAAAATAATTATTCTAAATATATTATTCCCACTGTTTTAAAGGCTCTGATTTAACATTATAATAAATTATCATCCTGTTAATTACCGATATATCAAATTAAAAAAAGAAGATTAAAAACGGTCTTGGTTTATTAATGAATAATATATTTCATTCGGTATTAGAAAATTTTCACAAGTTTGCAATGTGGCTTTACTCTAATAAATATTGCTCATTTAATTCCCTAATTCTCTCCCATACGTTTGGAGCAGTAGTCTACTAGATCTATGTATGTATGAGTATGTAGTATGATTATGTAGTATGGTATGTATGTATGTATGTATTGTATGATGTGTATTATGTATTATGTATGTATGTAATGTATGTATATGTATGTAGTATGTATGTATGTAGTATGAAACTTGTTTTATCTTAAAAGTTCCTTTAATTATTTTTATAAAAATAATTTTACCTAGTTAAAAATCTTCAAGTATTTAAGTTCAATGTTGTTTCATTTTAAAGTTAAAATCCTATTTAAAAAGTATTAAAAAATAACCCTTAATTTTTTTATGTCATTGCCATCAATAATCACAATAGAAATATAATTATAGATTTAAATATTATCATTTTATTTTATACCAGGTTTATTATTATTATTATTAATTATTGTTATTATTATTATTATTATTATTATAATATTATTATTTATTATTATTATTATTATTATTATTATTTTATTATTATTATATATTATTATTATTATATTATTATTAATTATTATTATTATTATCCCCGCAAGGGTATTGATTCTTGCTATGCTCTTGTGAATAACTGAACATTGCTTGACAAAAGAACCAATACTTGAATATCGTGCGTTCCCCCTGTCATACACTAGCATGTCATTTTGCTCACACTTCCTAATTTTTTTTTTTTTCGAATTCCTTTAGTCTTCTTTTTATCCTCTCATTTTTCTAATTATCTACATCTTTCAATCCGCCTCCTCCTCCTCCACCTCCTTCACAGTTTCTCTCCTTTTTTTTATTTAATTCCACCCATCAGTAAACTTTAAGACTGACGTTACTTTCCTCTTTCAAAGAGATCAACCCCCTTTTTTCTTTTTTTCCCCCGTCGCAGCCCTTTGGGCTGTCCGGTTCTTCTTCCCGCATGGGTCCTCAGCCCACCTCACACTTCTTCCCCGTGGATGAGGGTACAGGAGAAAAACCGGTTTCGCTTGCCTTTGACCGGGTCGCCAATTGTAGGAGACCCAACCTTCAGCTAACCGCAGAGAGGCTTTGGGTTTTTTTTCCTGTTTACTTTGGGAGGGAAAAGTATTTTAAATTTTTCTTTGGGGGCTTTTTTTTTCTTAAAAAACGTGGGAACAGTTTAATTTTGGTTCCATGTGTTTTCACGGGGTAAATCGGCGTGAGTTTCGTAGATCTTCGAGCCACATCATAGCCTACCATACGGGTGGCGTCCGAAGTGTGTAGTTTCTGCCTGTGATCTGTTTGGGAAGAAGGACTACCCTCCTTTGAAATATACGCCCTTCCAGCCCATCCTTGTTATTTACTTTTATGCTTCATTTATTTTATTGTTATAACTGTTCATATATGGAGAAGAAGTCTGAGGTTTAATTTTTATGAAACTGGCTCTTCAAGAAAAAACGTTATTAAACCAAGGCAAGCAAAACAACAACAACAATTACCATCTGTCGGGTTCCCAGCCTGATCCCATCTGGTCCCTCATACTTCTAAACTAGCAAGTGTTCCGCTTTATCAATTCTAATTACACCTTGAATCCTCTGAAAAACCTCAGCGATTATTCGCACCTGTATGCTCTTGACACCCCAGTGCCTTTAAACGATTCGGAGCAATCCCGAAAAGGTACCCCCTTCATAGTCGTTCTCATTTGTTCTCCGGGAATGCCAGCTGACACATCATTCCCGATATATTATTTATTGCGATCCATCACCTCCAAACCTTTTAAGTATTGTTCATGTCCCTCTTTACTGATCAAGAACCATTATTACTTACGATGCACTTTGAAAAGCTTTAGGAGTGAAGACCCCTCGTCACATTAATAGAAATGGCTCCTTCTCGCTCTCACCTACTCGGAATCAAAGTTCCATCCTGTCATCCTTAACGTCTCTCGGAAACAAAAATTTTCATTTTCCACTCTTGATGAAATAAGAAACACACCCAAAGTCACTATTTATTCTTTAAACAGAAAATTGAAATTTGCTGTCCTTCTAAGAAATCTCCAGCAGAAAGATTTCCCTTTTAAAAACATTTATAGATTTCCCCTCGTAGGGGGGCTCGCCTGATACCCCAAATCCTGATTTATTGTTGGCATTTTTACCCATTATCCACCTTCAATGGAAATAGGGTTTCACAAGTACATGTTCGTACGTTATTCTCCAACCCAGACGATTGCTTTAAATGCTAACGGTTTGGTAATCCCAGAAATAATTAGTAGACTGCCCTACAATGCCCACTCCCAGTTCTGCGAAAAAAGAAATATTTCACGTTCCCTGCATTATAAAAAGTACACCACTGAAACTGTACCTTTAAATGTGAAAAATAGGTTTTACAAGCTACAGTGTTCGTATTTTTTTCCCGACCCTGACGTTCTTTTAAAGCTAACGGTATTGGTAATCCCAGAAAATAATTAGCGGCACCGCCTGACATATCCCAGTCTTGCGGAAGAAGAACTTTCCACGCTTCCCGGTTGAAATACACCACACTGCAAAAACTGTGGAGGACCCCATAGTGCCTCTTCCTTAAAATGCCGTCTTACCTGTTTAAACAAATGGTTTTGCAGTTATGTGCCATACAAGAATTGAGCAGAAGAGATTCCAATCACCAGTTCAAAGACAAATATCCCACAAGACAAAGGCAATCTTATGCTACAATAGCAGCATCCCCCTACCTCCGCGTGTGTTAATCCACCGACATAACTACATTCCAGTAATACTCTTCCCCTAAATTCTAGTTAAACTCAAGCAGTTACTGCAACATGCCCGACAACATTGCTTATACTACCGACTTCTCAAATAATCCAAAAGCTGCACTTGATCCAATCTCCCTTTCAAAATTCCATCAACAACCCTACTCCGAGTACTAATTTTCAACCAACTAACAATGAAACTAAATTAGTTCAAACAATACAAAGCTTGGAGACTATTTCCTGCCAAGACACTGTCCTATACCCTCCCGATGAGTTTGCCAAACTCACATAAGTGGCCTGAGTCTATGTCCCCTTTTATGTCTCTCACCGTTACTCAATTTCTTGGAAAAAATGTTTTTAAAAAGTTTATCACCAAGCTAGAGATTATTCGCTAAAATACAAACCATCTGAATTTCTAAAGCAAAACACACTGACCCCAGATGTAATAAATGCAACTCAGAAGAGACCTCATCATAAGTACAAAAGAAAGAGACAAAAGAAGAGACTTCAGTAGATTGTACCCAAACAATCGCAACTATTGATCATCCCACCAACCAACTCTCTGGTAGCTTGCAGAATTATTTCAGTTCTTCTGAATCCTCCCATAACTCTTCTTCTAAATTTTCTACCTCAGCACTTCTAAATTTTCTACCTCAGGATTCTATGCCTTAGCGGATGAAATGGATCATAGTTCCCAAATCGAGTCTGATGTGATGAATCACTCTCTCTCTCTCTCTCTAATGCTAATGCTTCTTGCGCTTCCGAGAGAGATGAATGGAAAACGGCTGAACGCAAACACCGCCAGCGCTTCAAGCGTTTTAAATCTCTTGGTGGCACGAAAGGGGACCCAGAGGTTTCCTATCTTAACCCGAATTGGCCAATTTTCCAAAATCACCCACCTGATGGCTTACTGACAAAGTCTCTAGCGTCAGACCTCCGTAACCCAACAGATCCCATATTGGATCCCAATATCGCAACTCCAACTTCTTTACAAAAAAGTGACACTTTTCCGGTGTCAAATGCTTACACTGTCTTCATGGAAACATTCCCATATTCTCCACCCATTTCTAAATCTGCTTGCTTGGCAGATGCTGATATCGCTTCCATTCCTAAACATGAGCATTTTGATTGCTCTTCCAACGACCAACCAAGTCTACACAATAAGATGGACTTGGTTGAGCTCAACTTACTTCGCATTCATGGCGAAGCCCCTCCACCAAATACCATTGAAACCTCAAGATAGGAGACTCGGTATTGATTTTGTTGCCTACGGAAAGCAATAAGTTGTTGATGCATTGGAAAGGGCCATTTGAAATCGTCGGTACGATGGGTGAAAATAATTACAGAGTGAAAATTAAAGAGAAAATCAAAACTTATCACGCGAATTTATTGAAGATGTATAATAAAAGAAATGACGAGATGTCCAATGGTGAGTTATCTTGAGTTGGTATGTGAAGCTTATAGTACCTGTGTAAAGGAAAAGCCCCCGTTTTCCTTCTAATTAGGGGCGTGTGTTGTATTATTTAAAATATAAAGAATTGAGATGTTGCGCTTCACAGGATTAAGCGGACAATTCAGATTATTTTAGAAATATTATTTAATTTTTTGAAATAAGTTAATTTAAGATTTATTTTGATTGGAATAATTTTAAGAATGAAATTACTTTTTAAGATAAAAGAAATTATGTGTAAAGAAAGGTGTTCAAGGTGATCTCACACCTCGCTATCTTGGATATCGTGAGAATCTATAAATATATGTTATTTGGATATAATACGGGTTCGGATATTTATATGAAGAAATTCGGATTGTGAGTTTTGTATACTCATACGAAGAACCTTCAATTTCAGTGTCATATTTTACCATTGAGAAGATATTACAGCTGAAGGAATATTGTTTTATATGAAAAGACTTTATGTTTAATTTATAAATATCGGATTCAAAATCTAAATTTCATATTTGGAATTGGTTAGAAGATTTCAACCTATGTGAGGATTTTTGAGAAATCAATTTCTAAAGACGCTGTGTGAATTCATTGTTATCTATCTGAGGATAGTTAAGCTTACGTTGAGTCATTAACCTTTTGTGACTATTTTATAAGGATTTACGTTCATTTGAAGAACTTAGGCTTACTTCATAAATTGAAGAGAAATAGTCATCAATTGTTTGAAAAGTAGATTAAAAACTACTTTGAAATCTTTCAGTAAAGCGAATTTAGGATTTGTATTAAGATCATCTTGAATATTCTAAGCACAGTTAAAGAATTATATATATATTTGAAATTATATGAGAAGCGATATCAAATTAAAATCTAATAATCATAAAAGAAGACTGTCAAACGCTATTGAGTTCTGAATACGACTTCTTATGACAGTTATTTGATTTATAATTTGTGGAGAAGTAATTAATGATAAGAACACGTTATATCTGTGATAGAGAGTTGTGAGGTATATATAGATCACCTTACGGATATTTAATATTGTGTTATATTATTTTTGTGTTTCAATAAAAGAATTCCGGGAAATTGTCACTGTCATTCACCGGTCTTTTTAGCCATCTTGTGACAAGTAATTGGGGGCATGTGTCCGAGATATTTTGTTTGAGTAATAGTTATATTAATATAAATTATATAACATTTTAACTATATATTATATATATAGATATATATATATTATTATTTTTTTGATATAGATAATATGTATATATATATATATATATATATATATATATATATATATATATATATATATATATATATATATATATATATAAATATTATATAAATATATTATATATATATATAAATATATATAAATATATAAATATATATATATATATATATTATATATATATATATATATATATTATATATATATATATACGGTATATATATATATATATGCGCAAGTTTTCATAAAGTACTTGTACTTGATGCCATTATACTTTGACTTGAAAACATTCTGAAAATCTCTGTACTTGGTATTTGAAACAATTCTAAAGTATTTGTACGTTGCTACTTGAACTTGAACCCCATGCCTTGATAATATACATATATATATATATATATATTATATATATATATATATATATTATATATATATGTTATATATATATATTACATATATATATATATATATATATATATATATATATATATATATATATATATATATATAAGTGATGGACCGGATGTCAAAATTTGACTGTTTGCTGAGGATGCGGATCTTAAAGAAGATGAGGATGCAGATGCGGATCTTTAAAAATGTGCGGATGCGGATGTTTACTTTTGAAAGTTCTTGAATTAAAAAATTATATATATATATTATATATATAATATATATAATATATATATATAATATAATGATATATATATATATAATATATATATATATTAATATATATATATATATATAATATATATATATATATATATATATATATACGGTATATATTATATATATATATATATATAAAGTATATAGATATATAGTATATATATTATATTATATATATATTATTATTATATATATAATATATAATATATATAATATAGTATATATATATAATATATATATATTATATATATATATATATATATATATTATATTATATATTATATATATATATATATTAATATATATATATATATATATATATATATATATATATATAATATATATATATTATATATAAACTAGATAATATATATATTATATATATATATATATATATATATATATATATATATATATATATATTATATTATATATATATATATATATATATATATATAATATTATATATATATATATATATATATATATTTATTATATAATATATAGTACTATATATATATATAGTGATGGACGGATGTTCAAAATTTGACTGTTTGCCGATGTACGGATCTTAAAAAGAGGAGAGGAGCAAGATGCGGATCTTAAAGTAGATGAGGATGCGGGATGTATACTCGTTTGAAGTCGTTAGCAGATATATAAAAAAAATAGCTAAACATAGTATAAAGTAAATAATAACAATTAAGTAAAGTAGGTATACGTACTATATATAGTAATAATATACTTTATATTATAATATATATATTATATAATATATATATATATTA
Source organism: Trachelipus rathkii (assembly GCA_015478945.1). Lineage (NCBI taxonomy): Eukaryota > Metazoa > Arthropoda > Malacostraca > Isopoda > Trachelipodidae > Trachelipus > Trachelipus rathkii. The sequence goes on along the minus strand of JABUQX010048749.1, from coordinate 14,061 downwards.
AGTATATATATATATCTACTTTTTTCTCCCCAAGACTGGGGGTGAGGTGCGTAATGCATTCGGAAAAGAAAAGCAGAAGGAGAATATGACAAAAGTCATTACCGCCCCCTCTGTACCACTAATTAGTAAGAACTCGTTCGCAGTCAGAAAAAATCCACCCTTAGAGCTTCACGCGGACCGCGACGGACCCCACTATGGTAAATCGTCAATATAAGGGTTTATCCCTTGGCCCAGAGTGGGCCACAACTATACCCCTCACAAAACCCCCGCCATTCACTCTATTATGCACCTTTATTCTCGCATCTGAGCCAAACTCAACATTTCTCCCTTCAGCACTCGTTTACTGATCAATCCAACTTTTTCTTCGGTCTCCCAGCCCGTCGGTTCCCAACACAACTTGCAACTATATATCCGCTAACCAACGACTATCATTTCATCCTTTCCACATGACCAAACCATCTCAAAACACTACTTCATTTATTCTCTCGTTTACTCCTTTCTTCACACCACAACAAACTCTCTAATGTTTTCATTCCTCATTTTATCAATTACTCTCACACCTATTCACGCGCCCCTAAGATTGTCATTCTGAAACACATTTGAAGAGCTTAGATCTATTACATCTTATTCCAGAGACCATAGTCTACTACTATACAATTAACACAGGTAACAACAACCCTCATGTAAGACCCTAGACACTCAAAGACTTTTACATTCACCAGTGATTTAATTGCACCAGCCACCTTCCTGCTATTTCACAACTTTCGCACTACCCTCAGCCTCATCCGTTCCCTTCTGATCCAAAATATACCTTAAAATATTTAAACTCAGACACTTCGTTCCAGCTGCTCACCATCTAACATAATTTCACACTGAGGACTGTCCTCACTCCAACCATAACCTTACACTGATTTTTATAGTTTAGTTATTCTATATATATATTTATAATTTATTATTCTAATATATATATATATTATTTATCTATATAAGCTACCAGAAAGTTTTATATAATATATATGTTTATATATATATATATATATATATATATAAAAGTTCACACCTCACGGGCATAGTCCTATTCTAGGAGGGGAACTTCTCTAGGTATTTTCTACATAGGATCCGAACTAGGGATTCGAACCCGCGATCTTTGCCATGCGACTCCGTCGCTCTACCGTTTGAGCCACTTTCAAACCCCTCCTTTTACACACCCTGCCAAATCTCTCTACCAATCCTCTCAAACTCTCTTCAGATTCGCCACACAAAACCAAATCATCCGCATATAATAGGTAGGGCGCCCTCCATTCTTTCCATTCTCCATCATTCAACACTATCTCCTGCCACCCCCATCTCTAATTCTTTCTAAACCCCATCCATATACAAATTTAAATAACCAAGGAAACATAAACACAAACCCTGCCTCACTCCGCTATTAATACTAAACCAATCACTTTTGACACCATTTATTCTTACACACGCCTCACTATCGTCATACATACTTTTGATTCCATTCAGAAGCCTACCACCAAACACCATATATCATTAACACCTGCCATAGAGCTTCCCTATTAATCCTATCATACGCCTGTTGCAAATCCATAAAACCTAAATACAATTTATTCTTCTTCTCTCTCTCATTTTCTCAATCATTTGCTTCAATGTAAAGATTTGATACACACATTCCTCTACCACTACTAACGCACTTGTTCTGCCACTCAATCAGCCTTTCAGCACTCGCGCACTCTTTCAACAAAATACTAGTAATATATCTTCCCTACAAATACTCAATAAACTAATTTCCCTTATATAAGGGTAATATTATATATTTTACTCCCTTTACCTTATATAAGGGAACTATTACTGCTCTCTTCCAATCCATCGGAACCTATGCCCTCCATAAACGCCTTATATTACACAACTTCAAATCCAATCAATCACCATCTTCGCCTCCGTTCTTGATTCATTTCGCAAGTAATTTCATCTATACCTGCAGATTTTACCATTCTTCAACTTTTTTCCACTCTACCCATTACCTCCTCTTGTAATAACACTCATCCAAACAAAATACCTATTCCTTCTTTGCCCATCAAACCCACACACATTCACTATCACCTCTCATTACTGCCAATATTATTACAGATTTTCGAAGTGTTCTTTCCACACTCCCCTCACATCCATTTCATCAGTTACAAAAAGCACCATCACTATTCATTATTCTGAGCAGGTTCCCTTTATTCTCATTCTTAACTATATATATATATATATATATATATATTATATATATATATATATATATATATAATATATATATATATATATATATATATATATATATATATTATATAATAATATATATATAATATATATATATATTTATAATATAGTAATATATATATAATTTTATTATATATTATATATATAATATATTATATATATATATATATATATATATATATATATATATATATATATATATCTATATATAATATAATATAGTAATATATATATTAATTTTATAATATATATATATATATATATATATATATATATATATTATATATATATATATATATATATATTATATTAATTTAATTATATATATACGTAATAATATTATATATATATATATATATATATATATATAATATATATATTAATATATATATACTATATATATATATCATATGATATATATTATATATATTATAATATATAATAATATATAGATATATATATATAATATAGTAATATATATATAATTTTATATATAGATATATATATATATATATATATATATATTATATATATATATAATATATATATATATATATATATATATATAAACAGAATCGAAATCAAAATTACAATATTCCCATAAACTCCCGATGATAAGATTGCCAAATTAAAATAATTTAAATTTTATTTTTTTTATGCATTTAATCAAATGTAGAACAACCATTTTCTCAACATCCTTCATTTTTCAAAAGATTATGCGGATGTGCCATTTAGTGAGGATGCAGATGTTTCGCAAATTGCGGATGTCATGATCCATCAACATATAATATATATTATATATATATATATATATATAATATATAATATATAAATATATATATATATATATATATATATATATATACTATATATATATATATATAAATAATATAATATGATATTACATATATAATAATATATATATAATTATATATATATATATATATTGTAAAAGATTCACAGAAAATAGAGGGAGAAACCTGCTTACCCTAGATTTTCGGAAGCAATCGCTTCCTCCAGGAGTTTCCAGATGCAGCGGGTCTCTCTGATGACTTTCGTGGACTCTGAAGAAAGTCTCCTTGGACCTGATGGCTAAGAAAAACCACGCATGAATTATTGATTTTTGACAATTCCTCCTTTTGAAGAGCCACACTATGCTACTAAGGAAAATTTGTTAGAGGAAAGCGCGTTTTTTTTCCCACCAATAGTTGTATAACTTTCAATTATAGATATTTAACTTTGAATTGTTCGACCACTCGCATTCAACTGAGGAGCATTGGACACTTTCACTCTTTCCTCAATGCTTTTAACACAAGGCTTTCCCCCAAAAAAAATAAGAAAAAGGTGAACGGCTGTTTATTTATAATTTAGTAAAATTAATAATTAAGAGACCCAGTAAAAAATAAAAATATAGCTAAATTTTGTAGCCAAAATGAAACATGAAAAAATATTGAAAAAAAATAAATATGGATTGCAATCCTACTAAAATCAATTAATTTAAAGTAATAAGTTAATAAACCAAAAAAAAAAACAGCATAATAATAATAATAATACCAATACAAAACTTTAATACTAATAATAATATTAAAAATAATAATAATAATATAAAATAATAATAATAATAATAATAATTAATAATATTGATAAAATAATGATAATACTCTAATGATAAATAATAATAATAATAAAATAATAATAATAATAAAATTAATAAATAAATAATAATAATAATAATAATAATAAAATAATAATAAAATAAAATAATATAAAATTAAAATAATGATGATAAA
>JABUQX010048749.1:0-5000 GCA_015478945.1 Trachelipus rathkii | reverse complement strand
TCCTAAACGCACCTTGTTCTTCACCAATCAGCCCTTCAGTCACTCGGCGCACTCTTTCGACCAAAATAACAGCATATATCTTCCCTACAACACTCAATAAACTAATTCCCCTATAATTTCTACAGTTCCCTTTATCTCCCTTACCCTTATATAAAGGTACTATTACTGCTCTCCTCCAATCCCTCGGAACTATACCCTCCATAACCGCTTTTATTACACAACTTCAAGATCCAATCAATCACCATCTTGCCTCCGTTCTTGATCATTTCACCAGTAATTTCATCTATACCTGCAGATTTACCATTCTTCAACTTTCTCACTCTACCCATTTCCTCCTCTTTGCTAATAACCTCATCCCCAAAATACCTATTCCTTCTTGCACCATCAAACCCACACACAGTCATTATCACCTCTTCATTACTGCAAATATTATACAGTTGTACAAAGTGTTATATGAAGATTGCAATCATAACCATTTTACTCAGTTTAAAAGACAACAGCCCTATTCATTATTGACTGAGCAGGTTCCCTTATTCTAATTCTTAACCTTTCACGCTTCTCTCCAGAAGAACTTCCTATTCCTTTAGTCCTGCCATTCATCCTCCTCTCCAAACTGTTCATCCTACCCTCTTCTTTTTTCTTACAATGCATCTTTAGCATCCTTTTTTCCTCCTTATATAATTCCAAGCACCTTTCTTTTGTCTTGCAATCAATTTTTGCTTTTTTACATTTCAACCCCTCTTTCTTACTTTTAACCTCTTGCTATCACCCTCAATTGCGATCCGACCACTCACTGTTTATCAGTTCTTACTTGCCTACTTTTAGGCAGACGGACCCATCATACCTTCTTTTGCTACTGCTAACAATTGCTGTCCTCATTTGCTTCCAGATTTTATTCAGTTTCAACTTGTTCACATTCAACTGATCACTTGCGAGCGTTCTTACATACTTATCCTTATTACCTTGTTCACTTAAACTTCTCACTCTTAATGTTACCCACTTCGCTTCCGTATCATCTTCCTGCCATTCGATGAGTGTCGCCCATGCTAACTTAATTACATGTAGGAAACACATAATACCGATTAATCGCCCATTCCTTAAAACCCCCTCACTGAGGTTAACCAATCCATAACACAATACTTCAACATCTCTTCTTGCACCAGACACAAGAATCAAATCATACTTTCACTCAAGATACCATCTCGACCTACGACCAATATAAGTATACTTATGAGATAATCATAAGTGTTAAAATGAATAGAATACTACACACATTATCTCTCCCCTCACAGAAATCAATCACCTTTGTTACCAATTCTCATTTCTGAACCCACAAATCAACATGTCTACTAATGAGCCATCCTTTTTTTGAGATAAGGATAATATATTAATTAATATATATATATATATATAGAGATATATTATTCAATATATATAAGATAAAGTAATGCCTTATGATATATATATAATAATAATTGATATATATAAATATAAATATAGTATATATTATTATATATTATATATATATGTTCAAAGGAAGAGACGGTATATAGTAAATCTGTATTTACCGTCCATAACGATTAGAACCTAGACAAGAACGGTAATTGAAGTACCATGCTGGTTTTTGAAGAAGCCAAAGATGTAAATACACCTAAAAAAAGAAAAGTATTATTAATTAAAGCCGAAAATGCCACTTCTGTTAAAAAAAAAAACGTTTTTTTTTTTCAAAATATAAACTTAATAAAAAAATAAATGTTTTTTCTTTTCTTTATATGTTCTTGGGAAATTTATATAATATAATATATATAATAATATATATATAATATAATAAAAATATATAATATATATATAAAGTATATTATAATTATATAACATATATAAAATATAATATTATATATATATATTAAGATATATAATATTTAATATAAATGTAGAGTATGTGTGTGTAAGATATAATATATTCATATTACTCTAGAGATTATATCTCAGGGTTGTACTGGTGATACAACTCCCCAGGGAAGCTGCCCACCTGCTCACCAAAGAGCTGATTTTTAATTGGTAAAAGAGACCTGTGTAATATGAGAGTATGATTAATGAGAAAAAAAAAATATTCGAATATATAAGCAATTTAAAAAAGTTAATTTATAAAATAAGATGAATGAATGGAAAAACTATTCTCAATACGTTAAATATGATGATCATATATATATACGTATACATATTATATTTATATACTATAAAATATAGTATAAATAAATATAGAATATGTATATAGACCAAAGATAATATGATCATATACCGAATCTAAAACGAAGTGCATATTCAGTTACCAAAAATCATGGGTACTCAAAAATTGCTAAGGTTTGTTAGTATGGAGGACTATTTTTTTTTAGATTTTTTTCAAATTATTATTTTTAAATTTTTAATATTAACTTAGTTAAAGCCTTGGGATTATAGAATATAGATGAATAGAATAACAGTAGAAATCCTTTAAAAATAGATAGTCGATATGTTAGAAGAGCGAATAAAGATAAACGTGACCGAATTGCCCCACGAGTTATATGAAGAAGGAGAGGCGGCCAGGCAATTTCCGATCCGACATATCAATTTACTATCTCATAAAAATACCTCAATATAAAGTGAATGTATATCTGATAAAATAATACTATAAGAAGGTCAGATTCAGTTTTCATTTTAAACAATAATCGTATTACAATTTAAATACTAAAATTGTAAATTGTGTATTGGAAAACGTAATAAAAAGTTCGAGTGCGTAAATAGTTACATTTGCTCAAACTGCAAAATCGTAAAAAAAAAAGGCTCGCACAAAGACGTAAAGATGAAATTTTCCTTAATATCATTTGATAAAAAGAAGTTTGCATATATCATAATATTGTAATTCGAGATATTATATACAGAATTAGAAAAATTCATTTACGATTTCGATTGTACTACTGATTTGCAAAGAAATGATATTGTACAAAAAATGAACGCAAATAAGTATGACAAAAGATGAATGCAAGCTCGAAAGCGTTTTAGGTCTCATTTAACATAATAGGTCATATAACAATTATTAATTATAAGAATTGGGTATTGAACTAATAAATATGTTCGAATGTTTGCCGTTGTTTTGTCAAAAACGTCAAATAAATCGTAAAAAAAATGCTCACCAAAAATAACGTAAGGAAATTTCCATTAATTCTTTTTGTATTCTATATTACACAGAATTAAAGAAATTCTTTACGTTTGGTAAGCGTTTTTTTACGATTTTGAGATGTTTGACAAAAATGAACGCAATGTATAAAAATTCTGTAAGGGTTGCATATTCTTTTTTTTATTTTTATATTACACAGAATAAGGAATCTTTACGTTTGTTGAGCGTTTCTTTTACGATTTGCGACTTTGTTTGACATTAAATAAATGAACGCAAACGCTTGTGATAAAAACGGAATGCATAAATCCGAGCGTGTTTATGGCATAATTACGTTCTAATAGATTACCAATTAAGCAAAGAACATAAAATAACTGCTTAAGGGTTAGGCAAAAGTACTTATCATCATGAAAAGTGTATCCCTTTGATATCCACGTGCTGTGTTACTGTTTTTGCACGTTTAAAGTGATTGAACCATCTGCTGTAAAAAATTTTACAAAAGTTAATTTTCCGATTTTATTAAAAAACTTTTTATACCTTACCTATCTTGCTGTAAAAGTGCTAAAAAAAATTATTATATTAAAGACATTATATTTCGGACATCTTTTTGTAAAAGAGTATTAAAAAAATTTAATTAATGAAGATTTCAATGTATGGACCGAATGCCACACGCAAATTTTTAAACCTGAACCGAATTGCCCCATGTTACAATTTATTTTAAAATATATAAACTATATTATCTCTTAGCCTTGAATGACATCCCAACAATATCATTAGATAAATGAACACATTATATTAAGAATACTATATTTCGGTAACCAATAATGCTTAGAGTACACATTATTTTTGACCTGTATGATTTCTTAGCAATAAGCCTAAAATTATTCTAACCAGGATTTATAGAAATGAAAATAAAAGATAGAGTTGCTTTCTAGAAAAAAAAAAAAAATCACAAAAATTAATGAGGAGACATTAAAGGAATTTCATAAAAAATTAATACCTTAGACATAAAAATACATTATAATTTTTACATCTTTTAAGATAATATATTTTAACATCGTATTAAGGACTATTTTGAGCCACTGGAAGATGACTGAAGATTGCCCCACGTGGTCCGTAGATGGCCTCCACTAAGTGGTGAAAAACAGTAAAGGATAAATAACCCCGTTTTACGGGGAAAATATATAATATATATATATATATTAATAGTAATATAGATATATAATAATATAATATAATAAATTATATATATATAGATATATATATGAATAAGATAGAAAATAGATATTATATAACCGTATAGAGGAAGATATATATATAGAAATAATATATATATTAATATTATATTAAATATGATAGGTAATAGTAGAAGAGAGAGAGAGTAAGATATTATATAAGAGATATATATATATAGTATAGAGAGAAGATAAGTGAAATGAATATAATAATAGAATAAGAATTTATATATGGATATGGCTTTGTCTAATAGTTTGAAAGAATACAGCCCCCAAAAAAACAGCGTGCAAGAAGTAGGAGGAAGTGAAGTGTGTCGTTTTCAACAAGCATATAGTTGTTCAGAGCAAATTGAGATATTATTAAATAATATATATTAATAGCTAATAAATCATATCATTTATTAAGTAAGTTTTTTTATATCTTTAGGCCCCATTTTATTCAAGATTTGCACTGATATATCTGGTATTGGCACTATTATTATTATTATCTATTATTAGGTTAATATTGTTTTTCATCACTACTTATTTGAACAATATAACTATTTATCAACTTGTGCTTCTTAAGAAGATTTGGAATGTATGGACAGGAAGTTTAGTCTTGATATTGGAACTTT
>JABUQX010048748.1:10000-18385 GCA_015478945.1 Trachelipus rathkii | reverse complement strand
TATTATATATAATTATAAATATATATATAATATATATATATAAATTATATATATAATTATTATCATATAATATATATATTAATATATATTATATATATATATATATATATATTATATATATACATATCATATATATATATAATATTATTATTAATATATATTACTATATATATATATATATATATATATATATATAATATAATATATATATATAATATATATCAGTTGATGGCGAATCCGAATCCGGCATTCGGATTCGAATCCGGATTCAAGCTCTCGAATCCGGATTCCGGCCATTCGTGATTCGAAATCCGAAAGGTCTGGCATTTCGGATTCGGGATTTCGGATTTTTTGCGAAGCCTTTTCCACACACACGGATTCTGAGATTCGGATTCGAATCCAAGGTGCTCGACTTGGATTCGGATTCGGAACGAGAATTTTTACACTCACGGATTCGGAACGATTGGAGCTCGATTCCCGAATTCCGGAATTCGGAATCCAAAGTTCTATTCTTGTTCCTTACAGGCATGAGTCTAAAAAAACAATTCATCAAAAATAATAAAAAAAAAAACGAAACTCTCTAAATAATTGCACACTATTTAGGAGCCAACCAAAGGAGTGCTGTAGGAGCCAATTCTCAATATGCATTACTTTTCTATTTATTTGGCTTAATCATTAACGCCATAGAAAGCAGGAAATAGTTTACTCCTGAAACATGCCGAAAAAACTAATAATTCTATAGAGACATATGTGAATTTTAAGGGATCAGGGTCCAATATTGGGCTCCTAGGTACGCCCCAATTTTCAACCCCCTAAAAATGGACACAAAAATTCGGAATTATCAGCCAATTTTAAACCTACTAAACAAAACACCAAACTGTAGATTTTTTTGCCCTCTAAAACACTTTTGTTTTTTTGGTTGTTTTTCTGTGTCTGTTAGTCATTCTTTTTACCATATTCAGTTTTTTTCAAAACCCATTGTTTTTGACATTTTTCGTAACAACTCCCAGAATTTTTTTTTTTCGAAATGTCTTTCAAAATGTCTTTCGCAATATATGGACCCATTACCTGCAAAAGTCACGAAGTACTTTTTTTTCGATTTTTGAGTTTTGTGTTCAGCGTCCGCGTTGCCCAATTTTTAAACCACTTTTTTTGGATTTTAACAATGAAAAATATACCCGGGAAAAATTTTTTTTTTTTTTTTTCTTGCTTGGGCGAAGTGGATGAGAAATTTTCAGGGCATATATAATTCGAGAGAGATGCACATTTTTTACTTTAAATTAATTCTTCATATATCTATTCTTGGAACAAATTTTTAAAAAAAAAAATTTTTTTTTTGGAAATTTTAACAAAAATTTTCTTTTGGAGTATACAAAAAATTTAATCTACAGTAAAAAAGATGCATCTCCCCGTTTATACAAGCCCCTAAAAACTTTGATGTTTCAATATGGTTAAGAAAAATTAATATATCACATTTTTCCACTTTTCCGAAAACAATCTCAAACGTTTTGAAAAAGTTTGAAATATTTAATGCTTACTTTTTTTTTCTTTTTTGTCCCGATCAACATCAAATTTCAGAGCTTCTATAGTCGGACGAGATGCATCTTTTTACTTAGATAATGTTTTTTTGGTATACTCAAAAAAAAATTTTTTTGAAATTCAAACATTTTTTTTCTGAAAATTTGTTTACCCGAACAAAATTTCCAACAACTCAATACCCATTTACCAAAGAAATATCTAAGTTAAAAAATGATGCAATCCCTCTCCCGACTACCATAGGCCCTGAAAATCTTAACCACTTCGCCCTCCGAACAGGAAAACAAATTTATCGCCAATTTCTTCATTTCTTTTTAAAATCCCCAAAAAGTGGGTTTTGAAATCTGGACAACGCCTGAGCACAAACCTCAAAAAAATCGAAAAAATTATTTCGCTTGCCCCTTTTTGTAGGTAATGAACCATACTATGCATATTTCAAGTTTGAAGTCATTTCGAAAAAAATTCTGGGAGTTAATTTGAAAAATGTCAAAAACCATGGGTTTGAAAAAATTTAAAAATCCATGAAATTCATCACTACAGACACAGAAAAACACCAGGGAAAACCAAACGTTTTTTAGAGGGCACAAAAAAAATCTACAGTTTCGGTGTGTTAAAGGGTTCAAAAATGGCTGGTAATCTACCGAATTTCATGTCCATTTTATGGGGGGAGGAAATTTAGGCACTGAACTCTTTAATAAATAGTCTGCACCTCCCTTTAAAAAAAAAATTAATTTTTAATTTGTTTTCATAGAATGTTCTGCCTAGTTATTTTATTGAAATAGCTTAAATAAATTTCAATATTTAGTTTAATTACCTTCAGAACAACTTTTAAAAAAAGGCCAAAAAAATTTATTAAAAACTTCAATTAATTTATATGACAGTTAAATAACTTTTAATAACATTTGAATTTGTATATACGAATAATATATATAACGACACGTGTATATAAATATATATATAATATTATATATATAATTACTATATATATATATAGTATATATATATATATATATATATATATATATAAATAAATACTATATATATATATATATATATATATATAATATATACATATATCATATATATTATATATATATATATATATATACTATATATATATATATATATATATGAAAACCATACCGTTGTATCTGGAAATCGGCAAAAATATCTGAATGATACCAGCAGCTTAAAAAAATTTTATGTAGGTAATGTAACTGTATATCCGGATACAAGAATGGACACGACCAATATGCACAAACTAATATATATAATATATATATATATATATATACTATTAATATATTCATACTCACTATTATATATATATATATATATGATAAATATATATAAAAAACATAATACTAGAAATATTTTTAGGGATCCTTGAATTTTAGGTCGAAATTGCAAGGCGAAAATCATTCTTATATAAAAAACAATTGAATGTCACAAACTACAATATAATTGTCCAATCGACTGGAATAATTCACAATATTATTAGCAGGCAAGGTTGCAAAAATTGATATTAAAAAAATCAATTTCCTTGGCGTTTAAGGCAAACTTTACATCAACTTTTACTCTCGTTGAATAAAATAATCATAATTGTCAAACAAATTTTCGTACACAATTCATCAGTAGCCAGCCCTGTTTAACCCTCGTCATCTTCCATAGTCAACTTAGAAGGCCAAGCTTGATCCTTTCGGAAAGAGTTACCTAAAAAGCACGAGAGCTTCTACTGCTACTTGGTGTTGAATGGCAGGGCCTGAAGTAGTCATCATCAAAGCTTTTTTTCGTCGTCGGAAAGAAAGGTTCAGTCTCCTTTAAGACTTGGGGACAACAAGATCTTTTACTTCTTCACTACTAGCTTCTGTCCTTTCCAAAATTTTCGATTTACCAAAGTTCTAGCTCTTTCTTCTATTCCTTCTAAGTAGTGATAAAACCTATAAAATGAAGCTGTCTTTTTTTTTAAACTAGTCGATTGTTATGAGTAGCAGTGGAAAGGATGAGGATTTGTGTTAATTGCATAAGCAGGCTTGTATTTTCAGTAAAGAAACCCGTAAATATCAAAAGAAAAGAAAGTATCGGGTAGAATCCAACGATACGGAAATATTATTTTAAGGCATCCTCTCCAGAAATCCGTGGAATTTCAGTTGCTGGAGCTGCGTTGATATGCGGTTGCTGCTGCCCTACAACAACTCCGACATGGGGGTATATTCCATATCAAAGCCCCCATTGCTTTGGCGATTTTGATTAGCTTCTTTTAAAACTCATCGGTGATTTTTTCTTTCATCTTTCCGATGGCTCCGTAAGTCGCTAACCATTTTCCACAATCCAACTATCAACCCTCGTGTTTGTTAAATGGCTTGCGAGGTTTTGGACGCATATTCAAGTTTTGACATGGAGAGCAATTCTACAACTCGCGCTCCTAACATCGCAGAGTCCTTCCGCGATCAATTATCATAAGCGCCATGATGAATGACGACTTACATGCCGCTGAATGCAACTGAAAAAAGCTTTTTCTTGTCCTGTGGCGGTATCTCCTTCAATGGGAATGGTTTCTAATGCCTGCATTCATTCGCTAACCAAAGTGCTCCTTAAAACTCTGATGCACTTGTGTATATATATCTGGTGTATATATATATAATATATATATAATAAATATATATCATTATAAATATATACATAATATATATATATAATATATATATATTTATTATATATATACTATATATATATATATATATTATATGCGTCACCCTCCTCAGATGAGCCCACAATCCATATCCTAAAAAAAACTTATAACAGGCTACCGCGGAAAAGGAATTACATTGTTGGCAATGCCAGGGTAAACATTTTAGTTAAGGCGAAAAAAAAAAGTCATACCTAAAAAACTAAACAATAGCTACAGGAAAATAAATACATTTTGGAATCCTGGTAAAATTTCTGTTTAAGAAAAAAGTAAATAAAAAAAAATCAAAAAAAGTTTTTGTTTATCAATTTATTATATATATATGACGAGAAAGCCTATTTAAGACCTTTTAATACGGTACTCGTTAAAATAAATAGAACTTTCTAATATATTAATTTCTTTTTTTTTAACTAAGAATACCCCCAAGGGCTTGTTATACCGCACCGATGCGCAGGAGTCTGGGTCTTCTCGGTCTTCCGGGGAGGGGACACTACGGGTTAGACTAATTTCCCCCCTCCGCGGGAGGGTCTCCGGAACCCCTGCTCTTTGCATATTTGGGTGCTCGCGGGGGCGTTTTCGTTCCTCCGCCCCTCCACATTACGCGGGTATTGGAAAACGTCCCCCCCTGTGTTCCCCGCGGCTCGAGCCCCCTACATTGCCGTTTGTAATACCTTTATACAAAAAAAAAAACTATCCAAATAATCCACCACGGGTTCCGAGGGTGTGCGGAGCGGACGGGCGGGCTCCCCATCATTTTCGATACTATTTTCCATGATGCGTCCTCTCATGGATTCTATTGCGACTTCTTTGCAATCGTTGGGTCTGTGGAGGTCACTCTTATATATATATAATATGTATATATATAATATAAATTATATAATATATATATTATATATATATATAATTATATTAATATATAATATATATTATATATATAATATATATATATATATATATATATATATAATAATCCTATATATATCCCCGCCTGCTCGAGCCTCCCTAAAAAAATAGCCAATTTTTTTTTTTTTTATTTTTTTTTTTCTTTATTACAACATTTTTCTAACTCAACATCTTACAAAACTATTCCACAAAACATGTATTCCTTTCCCTGTTAGCTACTTGTAGCTTTTAGATATGAATCATTTTTTCGTATACATTCTCTTCTTCCACCTAAATCCTTTACCATGGATTCCAAACCATGTATATCCCCTTTTTCCCTTGTAGCCTATATGTAGTATTGTTGACAGCGAATCATGGACATTGCTCTTGGCTATTTTCTAGAGGCTGAGCCTGCCCCTATCATACTATATATATACTATATATACATATATTATACTATACCTATATATATATATCATATCATCACCCAATATATATAACTATAATATATATATTATACTAATCACTGTCTACTACTCATACTATATAATCAATATATATTATTCATATATATACTATACTATATAATATAACTATATTAATATATTTTACTCTGCTCCCCGCCGGCTCCGCAGCCACCCTAAAAAAATAAAAAGAAATAGCCAATTTATTATCTATTATTCTTTTTTTTTTACATTTGTTCCAACCATTTTAAAAATTTTACACAAGCGATTCCAAAAACATGTATTTTATGTTTTTAACCGCTTCTAAGGCGAAGGGAGTTTATTGAGAGATATTGATTTTTTGTTTTTTTACATTTTCCTCACCAAAATTTTACCAGGATTTCCAACAATGTATTCACTTTCCCTGTAGAGCTATTCTCGCTAGTTTTGCAGATAACATGGACTTCGTGGCTTCTTCCTATGAGGCTTGGTCCTACTTATAAACATAATTAACAATAATATATACTACTAATATATATAAATCAACTATATATATTAATATATAATATACTATTATATAATATATTATATACTATCTATATATATATAATGCAAAAAGTCTTGGCCGAGGACCTAAATTCAAGACCAGTCATTGAGACTCTAGTATAGCGAATTACACGATTCTACCAACGTTTTAACTAAACGTAAAGAGTACAGCAAAAAACAATTACACCAAAACTGACCTACCCTTTTGACATATGTAAGCCGTTGTTCCCCTTTAGCTACCGTAGGAAATGAAACCATAATGACTGTAAAGCGCTAAGTCTCACTCACAACAAACTTCTTGCCCATCGCAAACAAATAAACCAACTTCTCAGGGGGGGGCAGCCTCGCGCCCCCTGCGTCCGATCGACGCCCATACTAATCTACTCATATAATAATATATACTATACTTATAATACTACTCATCATATATTATCACTATATCATCATACTACCTAAATATATATCATATATATGATATAATAATATGATATAATATATAATCAATACATCACATAATATATTACATATAATAGTAATAATATACTATACTATAATATATAAATATATCATAATATATAATCATTTACTATAATTATATATATATATATTGTAACTTCACATTCAATTATTTAATAGAAAATATTTAATTTAACATATTGTGCATATTAAATTAAATTTATCAGTTTGGATAAAAATAAATTAAAAAATGATAACAAAAAACAATTTTCTTTTTTTTCTATAAATTTCCATTAAATATTTGAAAAAAGAGAATACTGTCATATTTTGGTCTGGTTAAAGGGAGATCGGGGTAAAGAAAAATCGATTGGAAGGTATTCAGCAATCCGGATCTCGGAATTCGCAGCGGGCACTTGAGTCATCGGATTCTCGGGTATATCAAGCTCTTTACATCGGATTCGGATTCGGCATTTCAGGACTTCAAGAAATTTCCACACACCACCGGCATTCGGATTCGCGATCTCGAATCCCGAAGGCCTGCTAGGATTCCGCGAATTCGGCATTCGGATGTCGAACCATTTCTTACACACACACCGCGATTCGGGATTCGGCACATTCGAAATATCAACAAGTTTCGCCGGATTCGCCCATCACTGATATATATATATATTATATATATTATAACTATACTCATACTAAATATCTACTCATCAATTAGAACCAAACTTCAACACGAAAACCTTTTCTTCTCTCAGCAAACATTTTTATCTAGACAATGAATTCTTTTATTCCCACTCTTAAAAGAGTCAAAAAAAAAATGGTCACGTGCAATGCCGTCCAGGAAAAATTTCTAAATCATTTCTTTCTGTCTAACAACTATTAAGAAGTACAAACAGGCAATACGGAAACATTCCATCCATGATCGTCTCGACACTGAGGAAATGGATAAAAGAAAAACGAGATATAAATAATGAACACCAAAAATACATATTAAAAGAAACACTAAAAAGAAATCAAATATATAAGTGTGTATAAGTGTATCTGTGTGTGTGTGTGTGTTTGCATGTGTTTGTGCATGCTGTACCAAGCAATTACTAAACATTTATTCTTTAAATAAATTCTTCTTTGCCTATTTTTGTATAATCTTACATTTATTCGTTTAATCTCTATAAGACCTGCCTTATAAACACACGCATATACATAACATACATGCATATATAAGCAGTTGCCGAGTGTTAAGTGTGTGAGCGTAGAGTACGCGAGTATATGTAGCTATCCAAACGGTTGAAAGGATGAAACGGAGGTTTCATATAGAGTCAAATAGGTTTGAATTCCTTTTAATTCCTTCCTTCTGCCAATATGAATCGAAGATTAAAAACGACTGGACACTTATTACTCCCCTTCCTCCCACAGTCTCTTATGGACACTTATTACTCCACCTTCCTTTCACAGATTCTTATTTTATTCCCCTTCTCCTCCTTCTTATTTTATTTCTAAATTTTCTTTATTCTTTATGGAATGAATGGATAAAGGAGAGGATACAAATTAAAATTCTGGTAAAGATAAGACAATATATAAGCTTGATTTAGCGAAGCGAGATGCTCAAACCATGCTCAAGCTATGATCAGGCAAAGGTCAAGCTACGCTCAAAGTACAGCAATTCTTAGGAAAGATATAGACATACCGTCCGAAGCTAAATATTCCACAACGTAGTTGGTAATTAATCCGTGTCAAACAATTATTAAAAAAAAGCAAAAAACAATAAAAAAAATTAAAAACAGAGCACGCACATATACACACACATACACACACATACACACACATGCAAACATA
>JABUQX010048747.1:0-32500 GCA_015478945.1 Trachelipus rathkii | reverse complement strand
CTTCATTCAGATATACAGAGTAAAGTTTTTCCATACTACCTGAAGTGGATGGTAAGGTACTGACTGCACCAGCAAGCAATATGGTTTTCATCCTTGATGAGCAGCAAGCTAAGACTGCATCTTTATCTCTCTCTCTCTCTCTCTCTCTCTCTCTCTTCTCTATAATATATATATATATATATATATATATATATATATATATATATATATATATATAATATATAATATAGTATATATATATAATATATATACTATGATATAATTATATATATATATATATATATATATATATATATATATATAAGAGAGAGAGTAGTAAAAAATTACCCACTTGTATAATTGAGCATCAAATCACGTCTTAGTCGGGCATCGTTTTCACTTGGGAAATTTTCACAGTCAACACTATCATCTGAATGAATGTCTGACTCATCAGAATCAGACTGAGGCTGATTGATCTCTTGCACAAAATCTAGGTATATAGAGAGGTTTACTGCCGAAAACTATTGACCTTTGAGCGATCTGAAAAAAAATCAAATATTTTATTACTTATACCACACTAATTGGCAATATATAATATATATATATTAATATAATATATATATATTATTATATATATACTATATATATATATATATTATATATATATATATATATATATATATATATTATATAAGATTGATACGGAAAAGGTAGAAATGACGTTCACAGTAAGCCTAGCAGGCGGGAGATCAGCGATCAATCAGCTGAATTCAATCAGTCGTGATCCTAAATTAAAAAAACATATATATATATTATAAATTATATATATATATATATACTATATATATACTATATCTCTCATATATATATTATATATAATATTATATATATATATATATATATATATATATATCTATATATATGTATAATATTATATATATATATAATATATATTATATATTATATATATATATATATATATATATATAATATTTTGATTCCTTCACTTCTATTCTATCTTAAGATTCTATACAGTATTTGTTGTCTTTATTTACAAGATGTCACCGATATTGGTACATTTAAACAATCGAGGATAAATATTTTCCACAACATATGAAAGTCATATTGATGGGCTAAAATATATTCATAGTATATATCTAAATGAAAAATATTTTTTTAGAAGCTCTGTACTTACCTTTATTTGAGTTATTTTCCATTATTTCAGCTGAAAATTCACTGTTTAAAATTGGCACAAAAAATTGAGACCTTGAACACTTTGATGTGACGCAATCGCTATTGAATAGCCTATTATTGGTCAAAACTTATCTAAAATGCAAGGAATCGAAACCTGAAATAAAAAACTGCCAGATACCGCTTGAATTACAATTTTTTCGAGAGTTACAGGCTTTTCTGTGAAACGTGCCGATATCGATGCTTAAAGCCATAAAGGGTTAAAGATTTTCTAGCAAGGACACCCAAATGCTGAAAGGTAACCTTTATCGATTGACACCATTGTAAGGGACCTTTCTGCAATTTTTAATGTTTCATTTTTTTATATTGGCTGATTTCTACTTTTATAACATCTTCAATTTTTTCAATATATGTGTATTTCTCCTTAGGAATGAGTTTCTTTGCCGTTTTTAAATTCTTTTTCTCTTTAAATTCCGAAAAACAGCTTTCAAAACTGAAGTTAAAACTATTATCTTAAGTATCACTTTTTTCGCCCTATTCTGTTGATAAATGAGAAGAATCTGAAGATTGGTTTAAAGTAGTGGAAACTTTTTTCCTTTCCTTTATACAACTATATCTTCGCACATCCCATTTGCTTAAGAATTATCTTTCCACTTTTTTTATTTGTTATATTCTCCTCAAAGAAGTGTAGTTTTAAAGGCATGGTTAAGCATAGGTAAGGCCAAGCACAAGATTCTTATCAGTAAAGTAAATGCTAAATCTATTTTTTACCTTGAATTTTCCATGCTGATACTGTAGACCCAAGTCCCTCAAATAGTCCTTTTTTCTGACTCTTTTTAAAAAAACTGCAAATCACATTCATATTTGGGATTATTGCCGATACCCTTGATTCCTTGTGGCTCAATAAAATTTGTACAATCAACAAAATTTTTAAGTATTTTTAGCAATTTTTCAAGAATTTTCCGTTGTTTCTAAGCATGCAGGTTTTGAATGATCACTGCAATAAGAAATGAGAGCCGTCTTTTGTGTTCAAAAATTTTTGAAAGCATAGGATACTGGCTATTACATCTGGGTTGTATATCCTGAATTAATCTGTGCTGTGGTAAATTTAAATCTAGTTTTGATATTCTTCATACTTGGCAATAGCTTGGGCGAAGTGATTAAATATGTACCTGCGATTTGTTTGCACCATGGACTAATTTTTCACGTCTCTCTTGTTCATAATATGGCATCATTGAAAAAATAGTGCGTCAAAGAGGTTTAAAAATGCAAGTAATTCCTGGAAACCTGCTTGTGTAACTCCTGCAGCCATATGAGGTGCGTTATCCCTTACTATAACAGGAATTTTATTAGCAGGAATATTGAATTCTTCCATAACATTTTGGACAATCACTTATATTAGATGCTGTGTGAGATACGTGAAAAGTTGTAAAACTCGAAGGATAGCATTTTTATATTCAATAGCTTAAAATATTAAAGTCTACAGGCCAAATTTCTTCATCTCAATATCATAAACTTCTAAATTATTCAAAACATATTACATAAATGACATGAAAAAAAAGGAAATAGTGTCTGCCTCACCATGACTGTCTGAAAATCCTTACATGATATCTTAGGATCTACGTAAAGATGCGCCGTTCAATCCAGTTTTCTTTTATTAAATAGAATTAAGGAAGAACTACTGAAATTAAAAAATCAATACGGCAGACTTCGAAATATTCTCTTTGAAATATCATAAATGATCGAATTAAAATTATTTTTCGAGGATTGTATACCAAAGAAGGCGGCTTCAAAGGATCGTACAATTTGCCGATTCGATTCCGATTCTTTGAAAAACAGCCGATTCCTCCGATTTCGATGCCGATTCCGATTATTCGTCCCATCACTAATATATATATATATTATATATATATTATATACTATATATATATTATATAATCTATATATATATATTATATATATATTATATATATATTATATATATATATATATATGATATATTATATTATATATATTATAATAAGAGGATTTTTTTAGCTTGACCGTGGTGGTCAATTGGCTATCAACATTCAAAGAAAGTCGAACAAAATTTAACGGACTAAAAAGTAACGTTGGAAAAAATAGCTGAAGTCATTCGGGGCGTTGCATGAAAAGAAAAAGTAACGAGTCCGTTACTCCTTTACTCAAAAAACTAGTTCCGTTATCGTTAACGGAGTAACGGATCGTGCCCACCTCTGTATAATATATATTATTATATATAAGCCGGGCGCCAGAACGGACCCGACTCATGCTGACCTGGCGACAGAGCCGGCGATAAATTCATCTCACCGACACGAGCACCAACTATGGCAGCTCTACATGGCTGACAGCACATATCTCACCCGGCGACTTCTGTGGCAAAGCACTACCAGAGCGATACACAAATCCCACTCGCCGTCTGCTCGAGGATCACGCCCACTTCAAGCGACCGCTCCTAGATACCAATAGCCCACCCGGATACTTCGTCCTGGCACGTGAATAGCACGTGATGCCTGGTCCATGCTGCGGACTTCGTGAGAGTGTTATCCCAGCAACGTCGGGCAGCAATAGCCCCCGCCCATACAACATGAGGATCGCGACCGCTCTACCACAAGGAGAACTCAAGCCGGACTACGGTGTACACGCTATTTCTCGCAGCAGCAGCTGTCCTTGGTCGCGCCCATCATATACTCAGACTGACTGTGATACGTGCTAACTTATATATAGTATATACTATATATATTATATATTATATTATATATTATACATAATAGTATATATATATATATATATATATATATATATATATATATATATATAATATATATATATATATATATAGTATATATATAATAAAAATCTGTTTTGAACAAAAATTTAATTAATATGTTCAGGCAGTTCATATTTCAAAAGGGAATTATTTTTAAAACTTTTTGGGTGAAATTTATATATATAATATTATTATTATTATAATTATTATTATTATATTATTATTATTATTAATTATTTATTTCATTAATTATTATTATTATTATTTATTATTATTATTATTTATATATTGTGTTTAATTTATTTTTTACTTTATTTGTATTTTTATCACTATTTATTTTTTTTTTTATTTTTCTTTTTTTTATTTTATATTATATTTAATTTTTTATTTTTTCCCATTTTATTTCATTTTTTTTTTTTTTTTTTTTTTTTTAGTTATTTTTTTTTACCAATTTTCTAAGAGGTGGATGAAGTACTTAAAGGAGAAAAGATTTGCAAAACCCAGTGGAAAGGCGGTCGAAGTGCAACTTCACGGAAAAAATTTGAGTATGCATGCTGGCGGTGCTTTGCGCTTTTATTTTTTATTTATTTCTTTTTTTTTTTTTTTGCGCTTCCTAATTTTGTGCTTTTTAAAAAAATGATTTGCGGGATATGTGCGCTTTTGCATTTGCGGACTAAATTTTTTGAAAATCTGTTCGCTTTAGCGCTTGCGGACTAAGTTTTTCCACTTTGCGCTTTTGTGTTTTCGCTTTAAAGTTTAAAATTTGGCGCGCCCCACCTTGATTATTATATATTATATATTATATATAGTATATATAAATATATATATATATATCGTATATATAATGATATACTACCTATATATATATATTATATATAATATATATTATATATATATATATCTTATTACTAGTATATATATTATATATATATATTATATATAATATATTATAAATTATTATATATATATAAAATATATATATATATATATATATATATATATATAATATAATTATATATATAGTATATATATATATATATTATATATATATACTATAATATATATATATATATACTGTATACATAGTCATATTATATATATATATATATACTATATATATATATTATATCTTATATTATATTATATATATATTTATATATAATATCTAGTATATATATATATTATATAATATATAGATATATATATATAAATATATATAATATATATATATATAATTATATATATATATATATATACTTATTATAATATATATAAAATATATATAAATTATATATACTAATATATATATCATTAAATGTTGTACTCACAAAGCAATTGCCCTAGTTCAGAGAGAGAGGAGTTTCTTACAAAAGTCAAACTGATGACCAGAGAGAGAGAGAGAGAGATCGAACCCTTCTTCTTACGATTTCAATTCCTTACAAAACGTTTGGAGGAGACTCAACTATTGTTATTAATGCCCTTTCTAAAAGATTGTGGACTCAAACATGGCACTAGTAGGGCTGAGTTAATGCTAGTTGAATAAATTAAATAGTAATGCATTTGTTCTATCTATAAGAACTTTTGAAAGAGCTCATGAATTGGACATATACTTGTTAATACATTAACCTATAATAAACTGGATAATACTCATTAAATTATTCATCTGGCCGCTATCGAGGCGTTAGAAAGCAGGGCTTCCTAACGTCGAGTTATTAAGCGGCTCGCAAGGAAAAACCTAAGAGTTACTTCTAAATAGCCAAGGATAAAATCTTACTTGTGAAATAGCGTTGCCAATGACGAATAAACAAGACATTGAGTTGTTTATCGATCGTTGTTAATATGTGTAGGGTAGCAAAATGAGACAGAAAATGCATTAGGAACAATAATAATGCACGGAATATTGTATTGAAAATATAGCTCCATAGTTTCTAGAGCAGTTTTATAGTATTTGTATCTGCAAAAGTTTAGATATTAATAAATATAAATTATTAAGGAATTAAAATAAAGATAGAAAAAATAAATTTTATTTTTAGAATAAGCTTAAATAGAATTATGTGGAAGCTATGAACTGGTAAAACTAAGAAAAAGCGATTTATTATCCAAATTTTATTAAAATTTTAAAAACTCAAAGTTTTTCTTACCTCTTTTCATGTATGATAAACAACCGGGATATAATCAAAACCATATATTTCAGTGTTATAGCGCATGAAATACTCCAGGTCTGACACGCTAGCGACCTCTATATTTCGACCAATTTATTTTTCCCAGTCTTAATGTCAGATAAAATGTCATTTACAAGTTCTAGAGAGAAAGAGCAGTCCTGAAATTATTTAAAAAATATTATAAAAAATTAATCTTTAAAAAAATCTGCTTTTTGTTCTATCCAATATGTTCAAATTTCATTATTAGAAATTAGAAATGTCTGCATTTCATTTCTTACCTGCTCATCAAAGAAGGGAAAGAAAAAAAGATCCATTTCACAGACGATAGTTATAGGAACAGAATTTTCACTTATAATAAGAACTTGGTTTCCTTCATAAAACACATTGCTTGAAAATAATATTTTTAAATGTACATAAATTTGACTAGCAAAAAATTAATATAGCATATTAGGTTATTTTATCTACTATTGTTTTATCACCTCTGTCAACTATTAATTTACTGTCAGAATTCCATTTCGAGACATCTTTTGCTTTAATCACTTCCTGGGTTATCTTTGATGCACAATTTCGAATATATTCATCATAGTACCAGCTCCGCATTATATACCCAATCTTCTGTGCTGGCGCAAAACTCATCTGCAACTGTCTTTGCGTACCGGTAATACTACTCATTACGATTTAGGAACTTTAAATTCGAGCCTTGGTCGTCTTGCCATTTAAAAACAACTTACTAAAAAATTTTAGAGTCTGTCATCTTTATTAATATATCTATCACATAAGCAATTGAAAACTCAATGCTTTATGGTAAATTGATAGAGAAGACAGGAGGAAGTTTTTATCATAAAACGTTCGGCTTGGCGGGAATCCAACCCACAATACAGCATAGAACAGATTCGCAGAAGTTGTCATCACAGTCTTTTGAAATTGAACACTTGAGAAATAGTCAATGAGAATATTTAACCATCCGGAACATGTGAAGTTATCGGGAAAGGTACACCCAGAAAAGGTCATCTCTTTTTCATTTCACTGTTATCGGGTTGTAACCAGTTATATCTTCATCTAAGTCGACACAGTCATTGCTGGACTAAAAAAATGCTCTGCTGTTTGAGAAAGAGTAATACAGGCAATAGAAACTGTACGACAGCTGATAACATTTCTGTTTAAAATGAATTGCCCATTTTTCATAAACAATTTCTTATAACAACATCTGAGACTCAAAACCCCGGATTTTATAAGGAACTGGATGAAAAATTATATTCATCATCATCATTTTAAAACCCAATTAATCTATATTGAACCGTTTTGTCAACAACGCAAAAATATTTATTCTTTGGGTTATTTACATTGCTGCATTGCATATTTCAAATCGGGGTGGTCTCATGTAAAGGTACCCAATAGAGCAGTAGAAACCGTTTGACAGAATTAACCCAAAAAAGAATCGAAGACATTACCCGCGATTAGATGATAACTTTTGGACAATAGTTTAATTGAAACATGTCTTTCCCATGCTCTTGAAAATAGGGTAGCATGCCTTGTCTAACTTTGCAGACTCTTGCAGCTCTATAGTAAGTATTCTTTTCGGATATATAAAGTAAAGATATTACGGTATATATTCTTCTAATAATCTCTTTTTGTGGACGTTTCGTGATTTGCATATAAAATACATCTGTTGATAAATGGCTAATAAAATCTTTAAACTGAAGGTTCAAAATTTGCCATGGAACATTTGTTTCAGCATCAGATAATTCCCTCCAAAACAATCTGGCATCTGCAATAATCCCGAAATTGGATTAGTTATCTGAGCGTCCCATCCGATCGTGAAAATAATACTTTCTTCATTCGTTATGAAAAGTTTCTCTAAACCGCAGTCGTGGGTAGAATTTAAAGCCCCTCCGATGAATATTTTAACATCTTCTGCTTCTGAAAAACAATAATGATTCCACTCTCGTATTTGTGGTTGTATGTCCAAGGAGAGCAAACAATTGGTAGCCTTAACAGTAAAGTTTCCTTCCTTGAACTAGAATTAAAAAAAAGAAAGATTAATAAAAAATATTTAATTTAATTTGGAAATATATTTATGTTGAATGATAGATAATTCAATCTCAAACTAAATAGATTTAAACAGCTACAATTTTCACTACCAAATTTTTTACCTCACAAAATGTTAATTATTTTGAATTGACATTTCATTTTGTAATGTTATATACTGAATAATGCTAGTTATGTTATTAAAGCATTTTCTTCTTTGTAATTCTAAATACTGACTTGCAATCATATACTTTGAAAGGGAGATTATATTTCTATCATATCACACATAATATCATTATGTCTTATGAATAAAAATATATAAAACCACAACTATAATTATCATGTTTAAATTTAATAAATGATTTCTTAAAGCTAGAAGAGTTAAAAGGAACTTCGTGTTTTGAACTTACGGGAAAATGACATTGTGGATATATCTGAAGAAGAAGCACTAAAACTTAAGATGTTGTTGCTGTGAAGATATCGATAAGGCTTGAGCCAAAAACAAACAGTTACTTTGTTTCCGTTATTAATTTTCGATATTCTATCGCTTTTACGAATGGGTTGCGCTGCTGCCAAAATGCCATCTTCAGGTAATTTACATTCGAATAGTCCTTGTCACTAGTGAGATATATATAATTAATATATTATATATATAAGTAGTATCTATAATAAATATATTATATATAGAATATATATATATATATACATATATGATATATATATATATATATAATAATACTATATATACTATATTATATAGATATATATATATATATATATATATATATAATATATTATTATAATAAACAATTAATTAGTACAATAATATATAATTATATTATAAACTATATATATATATATAATATATATATATAATATATTATATATATATATTATATATATATACTATATATATATATATTCCCGGACAAAATTAACTCATCAAATGAACTTTTCTGCATTAGGTGGCCAACTATTCTATTAGGCTTAGGTTGTATGCGTTTATAGGAACGAAATGGGAACAAAGGTGGTTACAATAAAGCAACCAACCAACTTTAACAACCAGCATGCAGTACACACCTGACCCAGTACTGAATGCATACTATCCATCTCTGTCCAAGAACACCTCGAACTCCAAAGGGGTCCGTAATTACCCCAGTGTGTGTGTAGGGGGAGGGTATGTAAGAGAGGGAATTGAATGTGTTGTGGACTATGATTTGCAGATATTAATATCACGCATAGCAAGAGAAGGGGAACTTTTGAGACCAAGGCGACAAGTGGTATCAAAGGTTAGGGATCACCAATCGACCAGTTGAACCGCCGGTGCAAGGGAGAGTGACAGCCAACAGTAGTAACAATGCTAAAAATTCTATCTAAAATACAAAATGTTTATCTCCCCAACCTAAAGACATCTAAAAAAAAAAAAAGAAAGTCTATTCAGAATTTTCATTTTTTTCAAAACTTATGTTAGGTTCGAAATTGAATCATTACTTGGAACATGATTACAAAAATCAAAAAAAGGGGCTTAGCCTTTTTTTTAAAGGTAATATCCTTGGAGTAATTCAAGTTTCAAGTGTTTTTGAACAAAAAATTTAGGACGCAAAAATTCCAAAAGTTCAAAAACATCCATTTTCTTTTCTAACATGAATACAAAGCAGATAAAAAAAAGAGACAGAAAAACACCTGAATCGACGTATAGGGTAGGGGAAAAGCTACAGTTTGCTTTTTATTTGGTGCAAATTATCTGAAAATTAAAAAGTTAGACCATTTCCGGTTTGGGCGAAGAGTGAAAAAATACCTTAAGCTACAATCAAAGCCAACCTGAAAGGGGTATTTTAAAATTTTATTTCTTCAACCGATAACTTACAGTTATACAGTTATATAGTTATATTCGTTACAGACGACCTTTAATTTAGCAATTACCGTCGTCTCAAACTCCTCGACATGAATCAGTCTTTTCTCTGAAGAAAATGTAAAAATCTTTGTCTTTTCTTTATTACGTTCTGATAGCAGACAGTGATGATGTGAGACATCATCATTGTCTGCTGCACGAGATGTTTATTTTTCAGTTGCATAATCGTCTTGGAATAGTAGTATATTGTAATATATAATAATAACATATAACATATTAAGTTGATAATGATTATATTAAGTATAAGAAATAGTAAATATAAGAGAATTGAAGAGAGATAATCATATTAAAAGAAGAGAGATGATAAGCAGATATAGAAGAAAAAGTAGAGCGACACTATAGAAGATAATATAGAAGAAAGAAGATATAGACGTGTTCACTGAAATTTGAGTGAGACATATTATTCAGAAATTATTCTGTATCATTTATTATTGTAAAGACACGACAAGCGTAATCATATATCTGACGTGATTGGACAATACCGTAATACGTGACAATACTAACATACTACTAACATTTTCATATATAATCATCATTTATTATCATTTCATTTATTATCTCATCCAATATCTCACAAACATCACAGAAATCACTATCAAGATTTTCATCAGGTAAATGGTAAATATTTAATTATTTCTGGCATTTATGAAGAAATGTTCACTCTAACTTCATTTCTTCCCCTCTCTCTTTTATTTTCTTACGACTGTAAAACTACTGTTTAGCATTTTACTAGAACTGTATTCTTTGCTCATACCTTTGCTTCTAATTACAGTTCAAACCATTCCAGTGCTATCCCTACCTTTCCACTTCCCTTCAGGTCATATATGTTTGGCATTGTAAGTTCTTTCTAAAGATGTTACTTCTACACTCTCTGAACATTGAATTAAAACACATATGATGCTGATGGTATACATCCCTTGGCTTCCAAAACTTTGCTTCCGATCTTACACCTGCCTTCGAATATTATTCCATTTCTGTCAATCAACATTTCCTAACGGCTTATTCTATCACTAATGAAATAGGGGCCCCTCTCATCCTTGTAGCTGCTTTCTTATTCCTTTATTAACCTCTGTTACTTCTAAGATTTTCAAATTTCCTAAGCAGTAAGATCTGGAAACATCATAAATTCTTTAATCTTATCTCATATTGCCTGTATGGCTTCCATAAGGGACACCAGACTGGTGGGTAGTCTTCTTTCCCTATTTTCTAACTCTTAAACCTTTTCTTTTTGCTATTGTGCCGTCGAATGAAACTGGAGGAGGGAAAGAAGAAGAAGAAGAAGAAGCAAAGTAGGACTTGACATTCTTTTGCAAAATGCAGAAAGATAATTGTATTTTTTTAAAGGGAAAATTAGTTTTTTGTATTACATTGGATATATTTAGCACGATTCAGGGATGAAATTAAAGAAACATGAGAATCTGGACATAGAGCAAGAAAGTATTAGGAAGGCAAAAATTATTGAAAAAATCAGACGGTGCACCAAAGCAATTTAATGAAGTTTGGCTGCACGAAGCCCATCACTTAAGACCACCAAATCCCAATATATATATATATATATAATATATATATATATATATATATAGCTATATATAGATTATTAATATATATATATATACTAATATCATATATATATATTTATATATTATCAAATATATAAATATATAAACTACTACATTATATATATATATATCATAAAATATAAATATATATATATATAAATATATATATATATTATATATTATATATATATATATATATATATATATATATATATATATATATATATAAATATATATATATATATATATACTAATATATTATTAGTATAATTACTATATTATATATATATATATATTAGCATAAGTATATATATATATAATATTATATATAATAACTAAACTAGGGTCTGACTTCACCTCGATGGTCGCATCGATATACTATATATAAATCCTATCCCTACTATACACGCGTAACGAGTAGTCTTCACACTTCTAATAACCGCTCCAACCCCATTCTAATATATCTACTGCACGTATAAATCACCTCGAGATCATATAATACTATATACTATATTATAATATATATATATATATAATAATATATACTAACTATAACTCAATACCATACTCATTGTGTATCCTCCCCTACAGATATAAACACCACCCCATCTGAACTTCCTACATTCGCCTTATATATAATATATATAATATATTATAATAATATACTATAACATATATTATATAATTATATATATCATTATATATATTACTATATATATATACTAAAAATATATCTAAATATATAATATATATAATATATCATATAAATATATATCATATAGCATATACTACCTATAATATATATATAATACGTAGAATATAAAACTACATCGCAACGTTCAGTTGTATAACTAATATATCATAGGCTTAAATCCACCCTTGACGTGAAATATATTTTTTAGGCTTAAGTTACAGATTGGAACAAATAACTACATCGATCCGGAAGACAATAGTATAGCAACCTTATAGAAAACAACAATTTTATTGGGACGAACTCCGACTATCCTTATTAGCGTACTTATTGTTCCTATTTCTAATGGTACTCCCGCCACTGACCTCAACGTTATCAGAATATCAACTATTAACAATAAGCCACACACTAATTCTAATTCAAATATTAACTTAAAACATTAGTCACACACTTGCAAGATTCTTGGGGTGGCTTCCCCACCCCAAGAATCTCAAACTCTTTAGTCTCCTGGTTTCTTAAACCTTAATCATTAAAAATTTAAAAGCTGTGGTGCTTATTGTTAACTCGTAATATAACGAACGTTGAGGTCATCGGTCCGACAATCCATTAAAAATGAGGAACAATATCTGTATTTTGCGAATTATTTTCAAGTTCGCACAGTTGCATATAAGATTCTCCCCGAACATTAGTTATCCAATTGTAACTTAACCTAAAAATATTTCACGCCAACGGGTGATACAACGCTAATATACGTATACCTTATATCATACTATACTACTACTCTGTAGTATATATAATACGTCACAATTTGTTACAACTTCTGTAGTAACGCCGTCATTCCTATATATACTCAAATTATTAATAATAGCATCGGCGCCGCTTCCTCTGAGAGTACTTGCAATCTCAGCCTACGCCATTATATTACAAGATTGGATACCTGTGCCACCAGTGAGAGCATCTATTACATAAGAGTTACATGCCATAGAGTTAAGCGCGTGACTAGAGCTTAGAGAATCTCATTTGGTGCACATCCTACATACACCACTTCACTTAATGCCAATCAGTTGATCTTTACCATCTACCTTACATCTATTGATCTAAATATTATCAACCTTTACACCTTAACGCACATTTGTATTGTATTCACATAACACGTCTTTAACCTTCCATACAACTTAGCTTTGTATCATTCGATAATATTGTCACTCCTCACTAACTCTCTACATCAGGAGCCAGCCAGATCCAACCAAAGCGGAAACGCAGAACGTTGTTGCCAGAACAACTGATGGCAACACCGAAGAAATTGAACACTTTACCCGCCTTGACAAACTGAAAATCACCATAGATATCGGATCTGACGGCTCTATGGAATCGGCGTTCCTCTTTGATGTAGTTCCTGTCTTCTTAAGGCGAACACAGAAAACAACTTAAAAGGCATATTTGATCCACTGTGAATTGCTTGCACTAGACCAAACAACCACTTTTGGTGCTTCAAGTTTTCGGGGTGTGTAGAAGTATATGTGTATGTGCGTGCGGTTGAGTGCTGCGATATGTTTGTGTTTTAACTAGTCAATCATGTGTTGGATAGGTGTTGATCTAGCTCGTGTTCGCATTCACTCAGGTCTTGGAGTTACTCTATTGGTTGGGACATACCTTATATTGCATTGCGTATAACACTGTTCTCCTGAAAAATTATTATAACAATTCCATTTAACATATAATTATTCTGCATGTAACAAATTGCTATGCACTAGATTTATATCATTCGAAACTTCTAACACAATATCTGACCAAACTATCTTTAATGCATACTTATTGTCACTTGTGATACGTACAACTAATAATCCTTTCACCTGAAACAATTTATGTATGAAAAACGTTCTTCGGCTTTATCCCCTTATACATTTACCACATCAACAGGTACTTTTTCACTACCCCAATTGCAGAGATACACACCCACCGCCTACCCTATAGTACCCTATATCACATTACGCCAAATAACGTACCTCGCATAATATACCATCCAATAGTACACTATACCTATCATTATAACATACTACTACTATTATACTTATACTATTACTCTAATAATTATACACTACTAATGCCTAACACCCAACAGCACCTATACTACTATAGTATAACCTTATA
This sequence comes from Trachelipus rathkii, assembly GCA_015478945.1. NCBI lineage: Eukaryota > Metazoa > Arthropoda > Malacostraca > Isopoda > Trachelipodidae > Trachelipus > Trachelipus rathkii. The sequence goes on along the minus strand of JABUQX010048747.1, from coordinate 18,039 downwards.
TATAAAAAATAATCTACTCACCCCAAACATTACAAAATGCAAACTATATATATTGTGTATATTTCTGAAGCGTGTGTGTGTATGAGGGTATGTGTAGGTGTGATGTGCGCATGATTCAAATTCCACACACAAAACCAAATCTGCCTATAATTAGCTCCCATGCATCATTAAAATAAGTTAAACACAATGACTGTACTTATTAGAAGACGGAAACAAATCAGCCAACACACTTACAAGAGTATCAAAACACAACGACGACATCCAAAGCATACACGCAGAAAAACCCTTTGATCAGACCAGCTATTCCACCTAACATGTCTAAATCAATAATCGAAATATTCAACTTCCTCATACTTAACAAACGATAAGCCAGATTCGCTACCCAAACGCCGTTAATGCTAACGCAAAACTGTCCAGTACACAACAAAATACCAGTATAACATCGCATTGTTTCACCATACATCTCAGAGAGACTCTCGGCACTACTTCCACTATGATTTTGCTCATTCACAACAGTATAATCAAAGTCTAACATGATACGCACGGCACAGTGAGAAAACAACAACAAAAAATCACACATAACTAAGGGAATATTTGATCTAGTCATTTTACATTTCTTTGGTGACTCGTCGTTCAGACTCTATGAACGCATTCTTGACCATTTCACTATTAATTGATTTGAAAAGACTTAACTTAATCGCGAGACTCGCATAACCCGAAACCATTGTAGGACAGCGGAAAAGATTGGTCGACATTCAAAAAAGGTCTTATTTTTTTCATACTATAGATATCTCATTGTTGTTCTTCTTTCATATTTCCTTCATATATTCTTCATCTTTTGTTTTTGTTGATTATAACTTTTTCTTCGGTAGAGCATTGAATATGGTGAAGGTGTGGTTTTTTTTATTCTTTGTCGTTTGTTTATTTTTTATTTTTGCTTTCCTCTTTTATTTCCCCCATGATCAGCTTCCTGTGTTTGTAGTTGTCTTCTTTATCTGTGTTGTGTGTTGTGTATTCATGTCTACATTTGTGCCGAAAACAATTCTCGTCGTACCTTTTTTCACTTCAGTTTTCATGGTCACGATTTGGGACATTTGTTAAAAAAGAGTAGTTTGCCTCGCGATGTCTGTGTTCCGTCTTTGTTGGGTCTACGAGTTTGACGAAATAGGACTACATTTTTCGTATTACTCCCGTTTCATAATTTTGATTATTTTACCGACACAATATGATCTTCCTTTAGTTTAATTATTTTGTATTATAATTAATTCTTAATAATAATAAATATATGTATATATATAATAATAAGTAGATATACCTATATATTATATAGTGATGTTATATATATAGTTATATTATATAATATAATATATATATATAGTTATATATATATATATACTATTATATATATATATGAGGTATATCGTGTGTGTGTGTGTGTGTGTGCGTGTCTTGTGTAAAGCCTTCCCGAATTAGCCGTAGTATTATCTTAAAAAACTATTAATGCTACAACATAAAAAGAATAATTTTTTAGGAAATTTGCGTAAAATTTAGTTAGGAAACACTCTTAAAAAATAAAAAAAAAAATTGTTTTTCAATAAAGTAGTGAGTGAATAAAATGTTAGATAGTTAGGCTAATTGTTAAAGGTTAATTTTAACTAACTAACCCTTCCGTTGGCCTTTTAAGTCAGGGGTGTGTTTTTTATAACTAAGGAGACCAAGAGATGACCGCAGAGTGGCAGTAGTCGGATTCTTCTCTGCCCTTCCGGGAACGACAGGTAGGACTATTCCCCCCCTCCCTCGGGGGTATCGCTGTCTCCGGAATATTATCCTCTTTGTATATTGGGTGTTCCGGGGGTTTCCTCCTGGCCCCTCCTAAGGTGTGATGAAAATCGTCGCCCCTTATGTTCCGCCGTTCGCTCTGTTTCCCCCTACTGTTACCGATATATATAAAACATATATATATTAATATATATATATATTATATATATATAATATATATTAATACTATTATATTACTATATATATATATATATATATATATATATATTATATATATATACTATATAATATTATATATTATATATATATATATATATATATATAATAACATATATGGTCAGCGTTTCAGTATACTCATATGTATCTCAAATAAAAACAATTAAATGCTACAGTAAACGGAATACATCTGGTGGAACTCGCTGGTATAACACTTTCGTTGAAAATGATGTTAAAGAAAAAAAAAAACTAAATAAAAATACAAACAAAAAAGAAAAAAAAAAAAAAAACATATCTCAAACAACTACAATAGCTTACAAGCCGAAATGGAATACATTGTTTGGAATCCTGGTAAAATTTCACATAAGAAATGTAAAAAAAAATTAAAAAAAAAAAAATTATTGTTAATAATTATCAGTAATATGATATAGAAGCGCGCTATTTAGACGCCCTTTATCTGTTCTCCGTTAAAGATAAATAGACTTCTCTATTAAAAAAAATAGACTTTCTATTAAAAAATTGATTGCTTTTTTTTTTAACTAAAGATAACCCCAAGGGATTATACCGCACCGATGGCAGGAAGTCGGGTCCTACGTCAGCCCATTCCTCGGAACTACGGAGTAGGTCTAGAGTTCCCCCCCTCCGTGGAGATGTCTCCGGGAAGCCTCCCCCCCGACATATCTATTGATATTTTGGGCGGTATCCTTTGTTCAGGCAAGGAAGAGGATTACCAGCTCTTCTCAACCTTACCCTCCTACGATGTATGAGATACTAATGTACCCCCCTCATGTCTATCCACTCCGTGCGTGCATATGCTTCTCTTAGTCGTAGCCGTAATAGGTCATTTTCTCGCATATATGCTGAGGCCTTGTCACAAGACTCATTCTCAACTTTATGGATGTCTCTACAATTTCTGGCCTGATACATTTTGCGCCTCACTCTATGAACCTATGTGATAATTTTCTTCTTTATATTTTATGTTTTTTATGAGTTGTTTTTAATTAAGTGTGTTTTTTATTTTTTTTACAATTTCCGTCACCAGCGTGGACAATCTATTGTATTGAGCCAAAATAGTTTCTCAGTCCTGAGCGCCGATGGTAATGACAGTATGCTTTTGATCTCGATATTTTACCTCGAGATCTGCATAGCTTATCCAGTTGAAAGTTATTTCATCTGAACACATGAGTACATATGACCGCTAACAAGAGAAAACGTACCAAAAAAAGACATGAACCCAAGAAATTTCAAACCTACCTTCTTCAATTGTAACCAATATGTATAAATAAATAGGCGAAATGTAACCTTGGACTACCAAAAAAAAATAAAAAACAAAAAAAAAAAATAACAAAAAAAAAATAAAATAAAAAAATAAAAAAAAAAAAAAAAATAAACTATATTATTAGGTTTACGTAATGAGAAGTGACTTTATTTGGAGTATACATATAAATATGTATACATATAATTTAACCTCTTTATGTATGAGAGCAGAATCGTACGTATTTTACAGAAAAAAAGAGCAGTAAAAATATAATGTAATTAAAAATATTTTGTTTTTTATTTACATAATTAATTATTATTTCATTGCAATCTTTTATATGAATATTTTGTCTAGAAAAAATTATCATTGACAAGTGATATCCTCAATTCACAAATTTTTAAACTGACTAGGTATAATCAGTATTAACGTATTATAAATGAGTTAACTAATTCCCATTTAAAAATGTATCGCATCTATTTGTTCCAATCTACGCTTAAAAATGTTTAATATAATTTGTGTAATGAATATCTTTTTGTTCGCAGAAATCTTCAATATATTTCGTATTAGAATAACCAGTTACTATTTTCATATTTACGCATTAGGAAATACTTTATCTTCAATTAACGGTGCCCACCTTATAAATTATATAATTATAATATATATATATATATATATCATATACGTATATATTAATATATAATATATATATAATATATATATATATAATAATTATAATATATATATATATATATATAATTATATATAGTATATATATATATATAGATTATATTAATAATCTATTTTTACGATATGGAAAATAAATTAATATTAATATATTCAATATTTAATAATATATATATTTAATTATAATATATATTTAATGATATAATATATATATCATATATACTATCTTAAATAATATTATATAATAATATATATATTATATTAATATAATATTAATATATATAGTAATATTAATATATGTATAATTAATATATATAATATAATAATAAATGTTCAATTATTATTATCTACAGACATACTAAGACCAAATATTTCTTATTAAATTCTATACGTAAATTACGAATATTAATAGTGTGAGGAATAAGCTTTCTTGATGATACTGCAAAATATTAGTTTATTTTTATTTTTTATTAATTTGTATTATATCCACGCAACGAAAGTATTATAAGTTAATATGAACTAATCATTTTTGAGAAATTTTAGTGTTGTTTACTTACATTTATTATTGTGATAAATATATAAAATATCTAGTAAATAAATAATAGATATAAAAATATAATTATTACTAAATGTATATAGGTGTCGACCATGGCAGATACACGTGATGTGATGTAAAGTAGTATTTGTACTCACGTAAGCCGCCGCTTTTGCACAGATGTGGAGTTTTGTAGATAACTCGTCTCTCTCGTCGAACCATGTTATCCAGTCGGTACACTCAGATTTTCTGCTATTCGACTCTATTGTGATTGAATGTATACTCTACACACGAACACAACTAGTTTCGACTAGTCGGTCTACATTGTTCTGGATTACCAAACTTTAAGTACATAATAATGAATACCAATCACCACTCTATGTATTTAATTTAATATGTAAATAAAATTGCTATCAATGCTAGTCTGAAACATTTACTATATATTTTTGACATATATTAGTACTATTGACAATACAAATTATATAAATTGAAAACTGCACTATTGTCATTATAAAAATGCTAAATTTGTGTAGCTAGGGTGTGAAGCCCTCCCCCTCCCAACAGTTTTATAATTATAGTGAAGAGAGGAATATATCAATTCTCTTTTTACTTTTGACTACAGGTTATACTCTCTCAAATTTTGAGAGTTAAACAAAACTAGGTAATGATTTAATTTAATTTTTAGTGATTAAATGAGTTTTAGATTTATCATAGTCTTCACTCTCTATATTGTTAATAAGGACCGAAGGTGTGTGAATGAGAGAGAGTCTGTATATAGCAAACAACTATACCACATACAACCAAACATAACATACATACACTACACCTACAATTAACATATATCTTAACTTAACATATTAATTCATACATACATACATTATACTACTTACATATATATATATACATAGCTTTCAATACACATAATTATATATTAAGTATATAATATTAATAATATTTATAATATCATATTTCACTAATATATACTATATATATATATATATATTATATAATATTATTAATGATATATATATATATATATATATATTATTATATATATATAATTATATATTCAATAATATAACTATAATATAAATATATATATATTATAATATATGATATATTAACTAATATATATACTATATAATAAATAATATAATATATATCATATATATAAGTATATTATAATAATACTATCTATATTATATCGATATATATATTATAACTATCATATATAATTACATATATACATATATTACTATATATTATATATATATATATATATAATATATATATATATATACTAATATATATTATTATATATTACTTAAATATATATTACTATATATATATACTATATATGCTAATATATATATATATATAGTATATATATATATATATATATATATATATAATATAATATGATCAGCATCTCACCCTCACTCACTGAAAAGTTCTAGTCAATTGATAACTAGAAAATCATATAGCTAACAGCTACCTAACTGAAAACATATATACATTTTATTACATTCACATACATATTAATTTACCGCGAAATTACTAAAAAAAATATAAAATCGTCAAAAAAACGCATATTTACTATCGATTAAAAATTGGTTACTAAAAATGTAAGATATAAAAATTTAACAGTTTAACCAAGAGCTTTGTTTGACTTTCTAGTTTACTCGAATAATAGTGTGAGTCATAACGCAAACGGTGCCAAATGTTGAAATATTTTATAACATAAAAAGACTAATATCCCTAACGTGGATATAAACTAAGTAACTAACGTAATAGGTACTTAGTAGTTCGAATAGATATGTTATCTATCGGCCATGAGCGGTGACGAATGGGTATATATATTGTATTCTATCCCCCCTCATGTTCCTTCTCACGTACTCGTGCTCGAGAGACCGCGGCTCATAACAAAGTGACATAGTGAGACAAAAGGTATATGATTCCTCCCAAATGTCTCTCAGACTAAGCAGATATAAGTGTGGTACTTTTGGCTGAACACTATTTTGCTCTCGAGAAACATAATTATGTTTTATCCATTCCTATTATCAGTTGTGTTTTTGTAGTCCACGCGTATTTAACATTAGAAATCAATATATAAGAAATTGGCATTGTGGAAAATTTTTTAAAGTGGTATTATAAAATAAAACTACTCTATGAAAAAAATGAAATTTTTATTTTAGTTTCATCCATTATATATATATGTAGAATACAAAAAATAGTTTATCATCAAATTCTAGTTGTGATCCAAATGTCAAATCTAATCATTAGTATTATTATTATTATTATTATTATTATTTGTCGTAGTAGTTAGTTAAAAGTATAGAGTTGTGTTTTATTTGGAAATGTATCTGTATGTGATAATAAATAATTCAATTTTTAAATATTGCTTGAGACTTAAATTAATGTTAGGTTTTAAAATGATTAAAATTATTTTAAAACCGAATGGAAGCTTTGCATTTTAATCCAAGAACTAGAGGTGTCCAAGTATACCTTAAGATGGGTGTCGTATTCTCCAGCAAATAAACAGTTTGCTGTTAATTATCAGAAGAGAAAATTTAATGATTTATATTCATAATTTTGTCATAATAATGAGACTCTAACTAATCACTATGCAGCATAGTCGAAACAGTAGTCTTAAATTAGGGACAAAATGTGAGTATTTCAAACCATAGTAAAGAAAGCAGTTTTATGAGCCAAAAAAATTATGGAATCTGTCTTTGGGGTGTAAAGTTTCATTATTAATAGACAGCGTTGATAAATGAACAACAGTTACAGTGAATTACTATGTAGCCTCTTAAGACTGATAAAAATTTGAATTTATTTATTTATTTACTTTGATTTATTTAAGGTAAACCAGCTTTTACAAAATAAAAAAAAAGGTTAGGTATGGCCCACAAAGATGAGGAAAAGTAGTCTTCATCTTGACAATATTTTTTTATTATATCGTTATCAACCCACCCCCCTTATTCGACGTTTACGCTTAGTTTGTTACGCTTTTTGAACGAGATGCGATTGAAAATATATGTTCCAAAATTTTAACCGTATGGTTTTCCCTTTATCTATTCATGGTAATAAAATTATTTCGTTCCAATTGAAAAAGTTTCTTCAGGTAATACAAATTTATAAAGATTCTGAGTGAAGAAGAACGCTATTTTTATCTTCTCTATCTTCTTTAAAATTGTATTTTTTTCCTTCTGTAACAAAGATTACGCTCGGATTTTCCGAAGTGTAGATGCTATAATATTTTTATGGAATCTAGGTTCCTCTAGTAGACTGGTAGGTTAAGCGTCTGGTAATCGAGAATAGACTCTCGACAATTGCATGCTCTCCTTATTCGTGACCGCGATCGGTTTTCTAAGTATCTTTTTCTCGTTCACGATTTATCGAAACTTAATTGATCGTATAGTGTTACAACGACCCTCGTTATAATTTTCCTCTGGGCTGTCGGGCCTTCTATTATATTACATCTGTTGAAATCCCCCTACCTCCGTCATGTCTCGAAGAATAACGTTTTACTTTCGACTTTTCCTGAGGATGAGCAAATAAATTTTTCGTTCCCTAGCTCGAGTTTCTTCTCGAGAAACTAAAATAATACGGTAATCTATTACTTCGAGTGACGGTTAGGTTTTATCGTGTATTAATGAAGAATACGATATCGAAATTTATTCTCCCCAATCTTTCTGAGACCTTTTAGAATTTTTTTAAGTTTATTTTTAATGTGCTTCTTTGTAGTGCCTGACCCCCCGTGTTAAAAGGAGCGGAGTCTAAGTACTCCACAGTTGCTTTTAGTTTTCGCAAATCTTAGCTCGTTCGAAACTCGACTGATCAAATATGGCGACTGCAGTTTCCGTGTCTTTTACTTTGTTACGACTACTCACCCGATCTCTTAAGGGGCTAGGCTTATTAAGTCTCAGATTCCTATGTCATTTTTGGCCTTTGGTTTCACTCAAAAACTCCTTAAGGACGAAAAATTATTCTTCCCATTCTCGAGTAAAAAGAACGTTATTTCGGCGACGGAAAATAACATTGTATATACTGTAGTACCTGATCATCTAATTCTTTATCGATTTGATTTTGTAATTAATTTTTTTGTGCTCTCGATAAGAAAAAACTTGTCATGGCAATGCAAATATATTTTTCGCACATTTTCGAGAGTAAAATGTCACGTTATTTCGCGCCTTTCGCAAAAATATATTTATATGAAGAATAAAAAAGACAATAGACAAAAAAAAAAATTCCAGATATATTTTATAAAATAACTAATTAATTTTTATACAAATAAACACATGCGTTATTATAATTCGCTTATTAAAAATCGGCTCAGTGCTGTGAGAACTTCAAATCGTTGAGCGACAGCTACCGGAAGACTTAACGTCTCCTTTCTTGTTCGTTGAGAGTTGTTCTGTGGAACGCGAGTAGCCTGGTTTACCATCTTCTCCAGTATCAACCGATACGCCTGCGAAAGATATCGGCGCCTTACTTAATTGTTTTTAAATCATTTTTCAGACTAAATCGAACTATCGTGTAAAAATGTCTTGTCTACAATCAGTTGACGTGTACATAATTTCGAATACCTAATTAGATGTGTTTCATGTTCGACTGCATGCGCCCTCAGCATAATCGCGTCGGAGTTTTTCTACTGATATGCAAACGTTCCACTCGATGGTGCAAACTTTCTCACTGTTAGTTTTTAACGCTACGCCGAAATACAAATGATCTCATCTCGCGTAACTCTCGCCTTGAAAATTTAGTGCTAAGCTCCTTTATATAATGACAAGCTAATAGTTCCTAGCGTTTTTGTTGTCTAACCATGGCCGCATATTTCACGATCGAACGCCGCTAAGTGTTTGACGCATTAAATTGCGCGTACAGTATGTAACTCACCTACAATATATAACTATAACCGATTTTTGGACAACTTTCTAACTCAACATACACGAATGAAACTACTATTTAAAATGATACACTAATTAATACTTGAATATCACGAAAGGTGTTTTTACATTTCCCGAAATTTTAGTCGCTGTCGAATAAAGGATTCGCTGTGGTTGTCCTCCGTTAACGACGTATATCGCTCAAGAAGCCGGATAAGAAGCCTTATAACGAGATTTAAATTTCTGCGTTTAAATTAATGCCAGACGAAAGTTCAAATTTATAAATGCAGGTTGAACTTTCCATGGATTCTATTACATCCACCATGATGATCGTACGTCTGTTTGAACGATCTTTTATCATTTATACGTCCTAATAACAAATCTGCATCACATATAATGGTTACACCAACCGCGAAGTCGAATATTACTTAATTCATTAATGGGTCTTAGGATTAAACGATAATTAGAAATTATTTTGATTTCGATGATGAAGCGATTTTCCTGTTTTATCCCGAACGCTTACAAATAATTCTTTGAAAACACATAGGCAATCAGACATTCCCAATTTCTAAAAGTCGCTTGTGCTGTTGAATCGAAACGATATGGACATTATTGATGGAATTTTAATACTTCACGAATATTTGACTGAATTACCACCATTTGCGGCGAAATGCTCAGACGTTTCCCTATTCCTCTCAATATGAAATGTTCGAAAATTTTGTCAATTGTGGGCATCTGTTTTGGTCCCTATCTTATAATAAATTTTTTATTTAGACTTCAATAGTTAATGTTCTTATGTCAATCATTTTCCTGCTCGCATACTCGAGGAATTCACACCCCGTCTCATGATATTTGCCTAATAATGGCGGGGTGAATATTCATTTTAAATATTTTGCTTTAGGAATATTATGTGATGTCTTGACGATTTCTCGATGAGGCCACGAAGATAGCAACACTCTTCAAATACCAATTATTAAGATTATGACATTACTACTATGACATTAATAAACTCCTGAATCACCTAATTAATTTTCTACTATTTATGGGGGAAATGACATAATACTTTGAGCCAATTACCAAGTTATTTCCAAATTTGAACACTTTAGAATTAGGGCATAGAATTTTACATTTTTTGCATCCAACACAACTCTTTTCTTTAAATGCGGTGCGACATTGAAACAGTAGCTTTTCTCAATCGAGCTAATATTTTCATACCACACCCTAATTAGAAAAGCTGAAGCTTCATTTAGATGGTCCTTCTGACACCCTGATCTCTAGTGTATATCGCACGTGTCTGAACTGGGCCGAATGCCTAAAATTTTTACACTCATTTTGATAAATGTGATGACAATAAGTAAGGAGTTTTAACACTTGTTTGAGGATATCTTTTAATAGATAAATAGACCTTTCACAAATATAAGTACAACTTGCTTAGACGAACTAGATAAATTCGACAGATTTTAATTGGGATACCACACATTCTCGATGGTGCTACGCGTGATAATAATGTCTCAGTTATGAACACGTCAACACAGGAGCTACAATTATTCTCATTATACAAATTTGGTCAAAAGAGAAAAAACACAAGAAACTGATTTTCTTTCAGATTAATGAAATAACCAAATGTTCTCAAAACCTGGCTCGCAACGTCTTTTGAAGCACGATTCTTATGTTGTATCGAGTAAGAAGGGGAAGAGAGAGATAAGGAACCGATGTGTGATAAGGGAGATTGGCGAAATATTTATTTTACTCGACGGAATCACAGAGTTTTGTTCGTATCATTGAACGTGTTCACGAGTCAACTGAGATATTTGTGTCGTTGACAATCCTTCACATCGATAGTTATTTCATTATTTAAAAATATTTTTAAATCGTAGTTATGCAATGATATCACATTGATTTATAATATATGATTAAAAATACTTAGGCGCCATTACTTTTTGTTTTTTTAAACTATCTTTTTACTTAGAATATTTCTCAACTTAATGCCTGATAAACCGTTTTTTAAGATTTATATTTTTTATACATAATGCATTTCCAAAAAAAAAATATCCTTATACTTCGAATAAAAGACCCTCTCAATCTATTATTACTATAAAAGAAAAAACACGCTTATCTAAAAAAGAGGAAGGATAAACCCAGACAGAAAAAATGTGTTCGTCCACAGTTCTTTGTACTGCCTTTACCAAATAAATAAGCCGAATAACAAGTACGTACTCGCTGCACTCATCTCTTTCTCTATCGGTATAAAAAAAATCTTCCCTTATCTATCACCTCACTGCCATTGACTCTGTTGGAAGGCGCTCCCCGCCCTCTTCAGAACACTGACTAAATCTGCTCCTTTGTGGAAATGTAGCGTGGATGAATACTGAAGAAAGTGAGTGAGATTGTTCGGAGGATATCGAAATAGTTACAGGCTATTGCCGGCGCATGAATAATAAGTGTTACGTTTTTCAGTGCAATTACATGCATTCGCCGCATGATACATGCTGTTAAGCAGTTAAAGAAATGTGTATAAGAAATTCGCCTAAGATTACAAGCGTGTGCGGGATTATTCGTTCTCTTCAACGGGATGGCGTTCGAAGAACGAAAAACGATTCTAACCGTATCGGGTACGCTTTCTTCGCGGTGATAAACATCTGTGACCCGATCTGATAGTTGACGTTTCGCATAAGGAACTGATATAAGTCAAGTCTAAGTATAGTCTCGATAAGGTCTAAGTATAGTCGAAGGTCTAAGTGCTAGTCGAACATAAGCTATAAGTCGGAAGGCTAAGTATAAGTCGAAGGTTCTAAGTATAAGTCGAAGTCTATGTCTATTGTCGAAGCGTTAAGTGCTAGTCGAAAGTTCTAAGTCTTACGCGTCGAGTTCTAGTCGCTTAAAACCTAAATTCTCACATAATAATATGGGTGCGTCTTTCTAGGGTTATAACACCACGTTTGACCCCTGATTATAGGTGACTGTTTCGAAGTGGCACTGACATAAGTCGAGTCTAGTGCTAAGCGAATGCTAATGTGCTAGCGTGATTGTTAAGTGCTAAGTCGCAAGATACTAAGGCTAAGACTCGAAGGTCTATTCAAGCTCGAAGGTTATTGGCTTAAGTTTCGAGGTTATGGCTAAGATCGTGAGGTCTTACGTGCTCAGGGTCTAAGTTGCTAAGCTCTGAAGGTTTACTGCAAGTCGAGTCTAAGTATAAGTCGAGGTTAAGTTCTAAATCTAAATTTCCATCAATAGAAAATAATACACAAAATTTTTGTTTGTCAAAATTATTTTTCGGAAATTGCGCATAGACCTTCGACTTATATCAGTTCCCGTCAGGCTGTCACTCATTGACGTATAATGGATTACATAGTTTTAGCCTTAGTAAACCTAGTATTTGAAAGCGATCAGCACTCTTCGATTCTCTCCGTTAAGGCTGACACTTTAGTATTATCAGTAGTTCGAAGGGAACTGAAATAAAAGATACCTTCGTGACGGTGTTGAACGATCGCTGAACCAGACTATAGTACGTTTCTTAGGGACTGATACAGTCGAATTCTAGCTATTACGTTGAATGTCTAAGTCTTAATATATATTTCTTATAGAAAAATTATCCAAATTTTGTCGAAATTATTCTTCAATTGCCTTCCACAATTTGATATCTACATTTGGTTTTGTACCGTTTCTATTATGACGTCATAGCGTTAGGATTGTTTTAATTTTGGGGGATGGTTTTTATAGCTTTCCAACCTCTTCGCGATCCCATCTTCGCGTGAGGTACATCTATATTTATAAGTGACGTTTGAAGACCAAACACATACTTCAGCCTATACGTGAACTCTTGGCAAACACTCTTTAGATATACAACTATCGCTAACCGGTTTATTTAGTGACATTTCGATAAGTAATCTGATTATAGTCGAAGTCTTAAAGTATAAGTCGAAGGTCTAAGATGCTATACAGCTAAAAGTTTCTCAAGAAATAAATACTCGGGTCGCCTTATCCCTAGGGCCATTCACGTTTCTCCCATGAAAGTTTAAGTGTTCAAGCGTAGTTTTTAAAGTCCCGTTTCTATTCCCATATTACCTAGTCCAAATTTGATATCAAATGTACGCCATGGCCTTATGAACCCTAATCTATCAAATAAATCGAATCTGTGTCCACCTGGTTCTAAAAATTTAAAATGCCTTACAACTTAAAAGCAACACGCCGTGCTGGCGCGCCGGCACGGAAAAAGGTAAAAATGCTAGATGTTACTGGAACTCGCTTGACCGCAGACTATGGCAATGCGCAACTTTAATAACCACACCTCGCAATCAGCGAGTAAATTACTTCGTACTTCGGCGCCGCCTGCCACCGACCGATTACCAAACGACTCATTCAATCAAATCCTCATCTATCATTCTCTCCGAACGGTAGATTTATTCAGTCACAAAAAATATTTCGTCATCGTTAACTAATAAATGAAAGAGGAACGAGAGCATCAACGCATATTTCTTTTCGACGGTGATTCCAACCTCCACGCCCGTTAACGCCCCTTACTACTTATCTACCTCCCGCGCCGCGAATAATATCGTCGTTCATCCTTCCCTGTTTTTTCAACAAGTCAAAAGAGAAAACAAAGAGAAAAAGAAGCAGCGTCGCGTTTGTAGCAGAGGATATAGTGCACTACGGTCAGAAAACGTACACTACAAACTCTTGTCATCGCTTTGCTATCTTTGACCCTTCCTCCTTGCGTTCGTTGTATCGTGTGTCGCGTGTCGCGTGTTTGTCGTGGCTGTACGTTAATTAATCGAATACAAAAAAAAATAATACCGGGCATGGAAGACGTGATCATCCGCTTTTCGAACGAGCTCGAGAACCAACCTCGATCGATTGGTCTCGGCTCGTTTATATAAAAACAAATAATTAAACGTTGTTATAGTCGCGCACGGACTCCTCGCCATTGAACGAACTCGCAATGAAACGCATTGTCCTCAATGACAATGCTGCGCGAACCGCGAAAATCTTCACCGGATACGTTTCCTGCTAGTTAATGAATAATAGACTGAATTAGGCGAATGTATATCTCGTCGTCGCGCACGCGTATATTTTTTTTTCTCTATTCGCATCGTATTACGTTGGTCGTTTGGTTGTTGATTCGTGTGACAGTAGACTCGTATTCTTTTGGAGAGGGCTCTCAATTTATTATTTACCGTGGCTCCCGCAAGGGTGTGTACATATGACAGGGCCGTGCCATGCTCTGCTCTCAGCGGTTCGAACCTGTTGATGGTTTTGTATAGTGTTCGGTGAGTGAATCGCCGAATAGTTTCGAAAATAAATAAATTTCAGTAGAGAGAAAGTTATTTTAAAGGACCCGCCGCTCGTATATACGCATAAAACGCAATCGATTCACTGTATTATCGAGAATATTTACGGTCATTCGAAAAACATTTCGAGCGAACCACTGGTTGGCTATCCGTAGGTTTGCGGATTCTATGTTTTTTTTGGGGGATCAGGATATAGAGATAGGTAAAAAGCGATCGACCGAACGATCCTAGACTACAACGAACTAAATCCTAACGAGCTAGACACCTAACGCCTTATTTTTCCGAACGCTATCGTGATTTTTTCACCCGTGAAAGAAAAGTGAATGGCATCTCTCTGGGCTATAACATGCACTACCGCCGATATGCTAATTTTAGTGCCTATATTATCTTTACCGCTTATGACTGAGAAAGACAGCCGTATTGTGCCAGTCCTAAGCGCGACTCGGCTAGTCGATCCTTTTCCTTCCTTGAATCCCGCTTTTCGTCGGCGACCGTTATTCCTCAACCTTGAACTTTGGGCGCGTTCTGCACGTTGATCCTTCCATCCCAAGAGCAGTTTATATACCCGCTTCACCTGCGACATATAATTCCGCTCTAAGGACGATTTCTCTCGCATCGGCAACCTTGGACTTTTGGCTTTCTGGTCGAGTGACCTCTAGGCTTCCGCGCATGCACCCTTTACGCGTTTCCACTTTTCCGATCGATTCATCGAGACTAAGACCGACTGTTGGGATTGAGCCCCAGAACATTGAAAATTAACATAGATAGCATGGAATACGAAAGATCCGAACAGCAAATATTGAATGTAAATGGCTCGCAGGGTTGGTCTGATTTAAAAGAGAGTAATAAATATTTGGATTGTTTTGAGCCAGTGGGCGTCCTGACTCGGTTTTAGGTGTCAAGGAGATTTATCACGGTGTTCGATATACTTACTGGCCCGCTAAGCTTATAACAGTATACGGCTGCCTTATCCACTAGCCATTCAAGCTTCCAGAATATGGACGTTTTAAGCGTAGTTTTTAAACTTGGTTTTTCTTTTCTAATTACCTGTGCGAAAAAAGTTGCATTGCACTCTTTAGGTTGTTCATCCCTATTTAAATAAAAAAAAGATCTAAATTAAAAAAATATGCCTTAAAAAAAAAATAAACGCCGTTGCGTTACAAATGCTCGGCACCGAAAAGTTAAAATGGTTCGGAAACTTTACTCATTATTCCGACGAGCTACTGCCGGTTACCAAAAACTTTTATAAATATCAAAACTGCGCAGCAGGAAAGCGAGTCAATAAAATATCGTACTTCGCCGCTCGCCGTGCTCACCGTATACCAACACTCCTCCCATCATCGATCGATCTTGCTGCCGACGGAAGAATTTATTTTCAGTCACGAAAAATTCGTTTCGTAATCGTAATAAAATGAATGACGAACGAGAGTAACCACGATTTTTCTAATTCTCGACGTTGACTTCCAACCTCCCCTCAACCGCGCCGTTTTTAACGGCGTACTACCTACTTTACCTATCCCGTCCCGTCGATAAATTCGTGTTTTTCCATGGTTTTACACCAGTAAAAGATGAAACAACAAAGAGAAAACAAACAGAGAAGCCGCACCCCGCCGCTAACAGGTGAGTCACCTTACAGCATGTAACGTACGTACCAAACTCCCTTTGTAATCGCTTTAGCTATCTTCGAACCCTCCTCCTGCGTTAGTGTATCGCATGTATTTTATCTACAAGACTAAAGTGTTTTAAAAATATATACTTGATCAAAGGCTCTAATCACTAAAAATACATATTTCATGTGGAACAGTTTGGCTAACAAGGTAAATTGATGTTCCTTTTCAAAGAAAATTTATCGATCGATCTCCGTGTCCGCTCGTTCTTTATATTAAACATCTAAAATATAAATGGCTCGACGTGATCACGACTCGGTCGCATTTCGAACGCAATCTGCAATGAACGCGCAATGACATGCGATGCTGAGAACGCGAAATCTTCACTCGTGCGAATGCGTTTATGTACCTCCGTAATGAAAATAGACGAAAAGGCCGAATGGATGTCGCTCTTCGACGTCTGCCTGAACTATTTTTTTTTCTATTCCATCGTATTTACGTTTTCGTCTTGGTTGCGTTGGTTTCGTGCAATGATCGTCTTCTTTCTGGGAGGGATTCTCAAGTATTACGCCGTGCCCACGATGGAAGTCGATGACAGGTGCCTGTGGCCTGTGTCGTCTATCAGCAGTTCGACTGACTGTGTTTGGGATTAATGGTATTATAGTAAGTGTTTCTGTGAGGTAAAGTTCGAATAAGTGTGAAAAATAAAAATTTATACGAAGAGAAAGTATTTTGTTACGGACCGCCCGCAAACATAAATACGCAATCTCGTATCACTGTAAATATCAGAATAGTACGGGGCATTCGAAAAACTTTGCTTCGAGCGATACTGGCTCTCGCTCGATCCGATGCTATTTTTTTAATGGGAATAGGTAGGAGAGAGGATAAAAACGTCTTCCTCGCAAATCTATACTAACCGAACTACTCGTTAAGAGCTATTCCTACATTAACTTCCTCATTCTTTTACTTCTAGACTACCACCGCTATTTCGAAACTCGCTTCGGAAAATATTTTCCACTCCTCGAAGAAAGAGTCATCTACTCTGGACTAAGTACTCACGCTCGCGATTCTGTTATTTCTTAGTCTCTATTATCTTAATCCGCTATATGAAGAACGTATGGCGTCGAAGGCGACTGGTAGTCGATCATATTCTTCGGATCCCCTTTTTCCGTGCCCTGGTCCTATCCAAACCTTTGAACTTTGGTGCGGCGTTTGGAACGTACTGATATCCTTCCATTAAGTTCTACTATACTCCGGGGGCTCCACAGCCCGACTAAATCACGATAAGCCTTCTTCTCGTCAGTCGGACTTGGACTATTGGCTTTTCGCGCGTGAAGCATCTAGTTCGTGGGCCCCTTCGGCGTTTCCACTTATCATCGAGCTAAGGCGCAACCTTCATCGTCCTACGTTGCATGAAATTATAACATCTATAGATAGATGCAATATCGAAAGCGATCAGTTCAAATTAATTGTATACTGAGTCGAGGTTTTGGATGAGATTTAAGCGAAGAATAATTATTTTGATGTGGCGTGGGCGCTGTACCTATCGGTTTTAGGTTCAAAGGAATCTTTACTACTCCTCGCGTGTTCAGAACTTATGGCACGCGCTAGCTTTGTTAACAGTAGACGGTCGCTTACCATCTAGCCATTCAGCTTCCGAAAGGAACGTTCAAGCGTATTTATAAGTCCGTTTTCTCATTTCCTATAATTCCTGTGGGAAAAAAGTTGCTAATTGACACTGTCTATCATTGTCCCTTATTCTAATAAAAAATTCTTAATTTTA